>JAQFXY010000246.1:0-41065 GCA_034693865.1 Ceratophysella sigillata
TTTAGTTTATCTAAGATCAATACATTAGAATCAATTATACTCCGAACCGAAAAAATTGCTTGCTGCATAGGGTCCACCTTTTCGCGCGATCATGCCCCCACCCTGGTTATGATTATGAATCGGGACAACAATGGACATTATAGATTGTACATTACGCTTGCTTGTGGTTGGACCATTATTATTATTAGCAATCTAAATCTAGGACTGTGCTAATGTTTTGAAGAACTTTGTCCAAATTCGGAGAAGAATGCAGGAATTAATTGGTCAAACGTTGTGTTTGTGACTGAGAGAGGAGGGCGCATTGGCGCATATAATGGCGGAGCGTGAAAAGGACAAAAGGTTGTAGTGCTTTCTTCTGGGGCTGCTTTATGCCTAAAGTCCACCAGGAGCACCCGGTCCACTCTCCACTCTGGTGCAAAGACGGAGGTTTTGGGAGGGCCTCTCCGATACACGGAGCCTCACTACGCACAGGCCTGGCACAGGACTCACTCGACTGTTGTGGTTTCTCAGACAGGGGAAGAGCCCTGTCTCTGGCAATGTATTCAGAAACCGGGCACAGTACACTCCTTCTATAAACCCATTTCAGCACTTGGACCCAACAATGAGTCTCTAGTGTAGCGACTATTTGCCTTTACAAAGGTTAGCTCAAGAAAGAACTTTACTATTTGGACCAGAAGAAACGAGTCTAGGCGAATAGTAGGATAATTCTACTGGTTTCCGGTTGCTAATGGCACCAGCGCTGTTCGCTGATTGATTGAACTTTTATTCCAGTGTTGAAATTGGGTAATTTAGAATACATTTACATTAAATGGTAGAAAAGCCGAAAGACTTATCCAAACCAGTTTCAGCCCATAGACACTTTGATGGAGATACTCTTAAATGCATGTGGAATGAGGGGAGAGCAAAAGGCGCTTATACGGCGCTAAAACTAGGAAAAGCCGACCGGCTGGACATAATTAGTGGAATTCCCATGTTGATTGGGTTGACTGTGGTGTTGTACAAGCAGCAACAGTTACATCTTCCATCTGTTTTGGCGCTGCATGATTGATTAGAAGGGAGATGAGGGTGGATCATTTACAAGGTGTTTAGATGATACCGAGAGAGAGAGAGATCGAGTGGCTAGCGGGGGTTTGACTGTGTTGGTGCTTGTGCTTATGCTGAGTGCGCCTGATGCCAAGCCAGAAGAGAGCAGGACCGAGTGTGAGCCCTTACTGTACAGGATTTCATGTTTGGTAGCCTCCTGCCTGGTCCTGCTCTTCGGTGTGCTTTCGGTGGTATGGTGCTGTGTGTTTGGTGCGTGCATGCTATGCGGTACGAGTACGAGGAGGTGCTGAATGGGATGGGAGAGTGGATGATAGCTAGGCAGAGACTAGAGACGGTGTGCGGGGTCCGTTCGGTTGTGCAGGAGGGGCCACACTACATAGTCTCTCTACAAAAAAACGCGAAAGTGAGAAATCGACCGCTAAAACTACAAAATTCAAATACTTACATCTAAATCAGGATTAAAATTAAAGGTTTACAAGGCGAAAGAGAGTAAGGTTAGATACGCAAGATGATGAAAAAAATATTTCTAGATTCAGCATAAGATGTTTCATCGTGAACGCTTACAACATTTTAAATCTTTTTTTTAGTTTTCCGTGTAATTAGTTTACAAAGTTTGTCGTTTGATTTGGACGAAGCAGAAACTACGTTCACCCAACGTCCATTCAGAATTCGAGTTCCATGCATTAGAATGTCATGTGCATTGGTTTCTCTATATAATGTAAATGTAGATGATATATTCTGTATTAGGATGCAGCATCTTACCATCCGGTCCTCCTTCTTACGTACGAAGTAAGAAATGTAGTTGCTTTCATTCAAATCAGCCGCCACAGCATAACTGACATTCCAATTTTAAGGCTTGAACCAGCCACAGATACTTACAAGCAGCACCTAAACAAACGGTACACGCTTTTAATAAAAGCTTCCTAACCCTCCGAAACTGGCACATTTTTCTGGATCTGGAATAAACAACTAGAAATCCAGGTGTGCTGCCCATGTTCTATGTAAGTATGTAAGTAGGTAAGTATGTGGTATTCATTAAGGCAGGTTAGTTTAGGTTAGGTTTTACGTCCAAACCCTTTAAAAAAGTGGTTCTACGCCTTTAAGCACCTTTTAAAAAAGACTGTTTTGGCATTTGATTTAAACGTAACTCCACAAATACAAGCTAAAATATACTTATATGTAACCCCAGTAAAAACTTGGCACATCATAAAAATGGAATGCTCAGTTGAAACCGATTTGAGGAAAACCTAACTTACCATGAGTTTACAATTCCAGTTTTGTTGGATATGACATCATTTAATTCATGTCATGTTCCTTTAACCTTAGTTCCAACTTCCAATGCAACTTTCCTTTGGTTTCCCGCCAGTTGAGTGCTGTGAATTGCGTATGTTAAATACAATAATAGGCGCGTACACAAATCACCGGGGAAAAAGTGCCCTATGCGATCCTGTATTTTCTGGTTAGATGTAATCGTGGACAGACGTAGCTAAAGGCGCGCCCACTCAAGGTAACCAAGGGAAAAAAATTTCCCAGCTGTCGCTTTTTCTTGAGGCTAGATGGCTGTGGACTGGATTGGACGTGAATGCTATGTATAAGAAGGTCAGGGAAGACAGAGAGCGGTGGTCAGACTGAGCGTAGCGTCCGAGTTGAGTGTTACATCTCTGCTGTGTGGGAGTCGGAAGTGAAGGGAGTTCAAGTTGTGAGTGTCAGCATCCGACCTCAGGTCGGTTCAGTCTCTCTGCACGTAAGGACGGTTATGGTGTCGGGAGGACTAAGTGCGGGCCAGAGGATGGGAGCCTAAGTGGACCACGCTCCCAGGCGGCCCTTACGTTCAGCCCCCTCCCTCTGTCATCTGTGGCTGCCCTCGGCGGAAGAGCGGGAACTCTCCGCCCAGCCCCTCCCCCGCCCAACCCCCGCCCTCCATGCCACATGGCGTGTTGCCTGACTGAAGAGGCGAGAGAACAAAAGCGTATCAATCAGGAGATCGAGCGACAACTCAGCGAGGACAAGCAGGATGCTCGCAGGGAACTCAAACACCTCCTCCTCGGTAAGCACCTTTGACCCGCATAGACGGCGTCTCGACAGTGCCCCTCACTGGTGACTGGGTCACACTCACATCCCTCTCCTCGGCCATCGGCCTCATCCGCCTCTTTCTCCAGCTCCTCTGGGCTCTGGGCTACGTCAAAGTTCGCCAAAGTACCGGCAGCATGTCGACAGGCCGGTCAACTAGGACTCTATGACTCGGAACTAAGAGTAGGGTTGAATCGAGGGGATGACCTACAACGTGTCCCTAGCGCCTCTATAATCTCTACCCACTTCTGGTTAACTCAAACCCCGAATTGTACCTAGGAATACTCCATATCCAGCATGCACTAACAACAATGAGTGGCTTCCTCGTACAGTAAATTGTGAATCTCAATATCCTTCCAGTTTTTAGAGTTTTCGTAGTGTTACATGTTGCATGTTAGCGATAAGCTGAAGTTAGGGCTGTCATATACATAGACCATGTGCACTTAAAGTAAGGCTACAAGCTAAAGACGAACAGCTGAGGCGAAGGATAATGGAGCTATTATTTACGAGTATTAGGGACCAACACTGCTGTAACGTAATACTTGCTACGGTTGATTTGGGTTGGATTTTGGCGGAAGCTGGAAGATTTTGCATTGACTGTTGTTGACAGGAATTGGAAGTATTTAATATCTAATTTTACAATACATTGGTAATACAATATGGTACCAAAATCGCATGTCACATGTGCATTTCCATGCCTCCCGATATTCCCTTTCTTTTGCAACATGTGACCTGCGTCTCTGAACCGAAATGAGTTGAATACTTGGGAAAACACAGAGGATTTAAAATTCATTCGTATCTCAGTTTTCCAGACTGACACTGAGCCATGCATTGAATGTTGAATGCTTCATTGGGCATGAGTTTTTGCACAGTCTGAAAATTTGCAAAACCAAAATGTAACCCAAACCAATATAGGTACCTAATACGGTAGAGGTATATATGTAGCTATACAAGAAGGTAGAGTTTGACGAGGTAATAATGACATGACTGTTCTCTGATTCTCTGATAGCTGAGTCTCTATTTGACTGATCTTGAGTGTAAGCTCCGATGTCTCTGCCGCAAATGACTCATGACAGACAAGCGAGAGCGGAGATGAAATGAGACGGATTCAACGCTCTTTGTTTGTCGAAGTCGGAAGTCGACCAATAACTTTGCTCTTCTTCCTACAGTGCTTTATGAGTCAGGAACATGAAGAGCCGAGACCAGAGACAGAGATGAGGATCATTATGAGCAGAATCATGACTCCGACATCGACATGATAATGGATTAATAATGCTCTGTCATGCTAAACTTTTCTAAACATGCTCCATTAAAGTAACATATTTATTAAGTAGGTACTAATATTAAAATTAATGTTCTCGCCTCTTTCACCCTGTTGTGGGATTCTGAGATGATTGGGAAAATGGCTATTTGGAATCAGACAATTGGGCAACAACAATTGAGCCTACTCCTGTAAATACTTTTGCATTTATTCAACTATCAGCGTAAATCAAAGTACTTAACGACAGTATAAGATATCTCAGCCAAATGGCAGAAAAATTATACATATTTTACATATAAAAACACGAATAGAAAAAGTAGATATTAGTTTACGTGATACTTTCTGGTCAGTTACGTTAAGTAGGTAGCCAAATCCGAATTATATTGTCCAAATGTACATAGGTAAATTATACATTAAATATATTTATTACGAAGTGTACTTATTTGAGAAGGCATCATCTGAAATGAGTAGGGCTAACTTTCGTAAGCCAGAAGGTTGGCTCGTCCTTCGTCCTGATACCATGAAAAGTGTAGAATAACAGCCTGAGGATTCTGATGATAAAGTTTTTGACGTTACATTACGGTTTAGTGATGGTAATGTAATGAATAAGTACTGAAAATATCACTCGCATATCAAAATTCCCCAAAACTGTAAAATACTCAAATAATGTTGGTACTTATTTCATCCTCCCTCTTCTGCTGGTCAGCGAAAACATGTCAATCCTGTGTATTTAATTAGCTAATCTCTATCGCATATTCTATTACTTCTCTGTCCACGTTCCGCTTCATGTAATACGCTAGACATGTTGACTGTTATTCACTTAAACTATGAGCCGAGGTGGTTGTTTGTTGGCTTGCCTTGTATATTTAGGTTTGTACAAATACAGTAAGTACATACTTATTATGAGTTCCTGTATTTCAGCAGAACACCGCTCAGAGTGTACATAGCATAAGTACACTTGTCGTTGCAGTAACGGCACTTTAGCTAATTATATTCCGGAGCGTTGTGTACGAGGACACATATGCAAAATCTTCCCCATTCTGCAGCCAGTGGCATTTTGCAGATGCCAAGAAAACACCAAATCAGGATTTAGGTTACGATGGGCATAAAGTCTAAAGTAAATGCAATTTGAGACGATTGTAGGTTGTACGAGAAGAGCTACCGTTATGCACACACGGTGTCGGTTCCCATTTTCTTTTTAGCCTCCAGTTAAGTAGTTTACTTTTCCTTTCTCCGTATCCAGATTTCCAGTCTTTTATTTTATGTAGTTTCTCGTTTTATGTTTATTTTTATGAGTCCTAACTGTAAGGTTCCCTTCCCGTTCCTTCTCATTGAGCCCCTGGTTATGATTTTACTTTGTTCTTAATTGGTCGTCTTCAAGTGTTGGTTGTGCTATATTTTAATGGACCCCATTTATGTCTCAACTCACTTGATTCAGGAATGTCAGAGGTCAAGCTCGAATAGCACAAGGGCTCAGCTCGTGTCAAAATGATCTAGTTTATGGTGAAGCTCTTATTCTTGAGATTAGTGGTTTGTGTGCAATTATAATTTTGAGTCCTTGTTTTGTTGTTTTGGTTCAATATTTAATTTAATGCCACTCGTTCCGTACGGAGGATAAACATTGCTGTCTCTGGCTTTCCCTGCAGTGTGTGGTGAGTAGACAAGTCACTGAGCAACGACAGGAGAGAACGATCACACGAACAGAGTACACGTCGCACAGGTGAATTTTCCACAAATATTCAGTAGTGATTCGCTTTTCCTTCCGTAACTCTTGGTCCGCTCGTCTGGTCTCGTCGTGTATTGTAGACATTTCCAAACTAAGCATAGAGGGTACTATCCGGTATTTAGAAATCTCAACAGTTGGTAAGAATAATATGTACTTACTTAACCACTCCACTATTTCTCTGTCGTTATATTCTATCTCTACATTGTAATAGTAATCATTAAGAATAAGTAGTGGATAGTTTGAACTAGAATCAACATTCGGCTTGTTTTGCTGTAAAATGCAAAGTGCGTGATGCAGGCAGATGCACCACGCACAATTTTTATAGAGATATCCTGCAAACCTTCTAGTTTCTAGTACAAAATTTGATGCCCTGTCTTTAAGTGATATGGCAGTATGTATTGATGGTCGATGTAATATTATTCGCTGGCCAACTTGCTTCGAGCAGGTCTGTGCTAAGTACATACAATTATTATTGCGTGGAAGCCTGAAGAAAAGCTTGTGAATAATTATAAAAGGTTTGATTGCAAGAAATACATTGGCGGCCACATATTTTGCGATTGTTCCGATTTTCGTTTCTAATCTTGGAGCTCTAAGCTCTAGCTTATGTTAGATAGGAGCTGCCAAATATGGAGTATAGTTTTTGGCCTGAAATGAAAGGAGACGTACCCAAGATACTAAAGCTTTACCTTGTTTGTGATTTTTTTTTTACTCTTGAGCTTTCTTCTGTCAGCTCCAACGTCAACAGTATTTAGGAAGAGTCAAGTGGCAAATTGTAACGGAATAATGTGTTGAAATAGCTTACAAGACACATTTTTTATTTTGCCGAGGTGAGCAGATAGTATTCAAAAGAGTCTGAATGAGTCATTCAATACTGTCAGTGTGTAAAATTAAGCGGAAGGGGAGTTTCGATTTTTCCACTGATTTTTTCGTCCCTGAGCTCTGTCATAATTCCTGCAAAATAGAAAGTTAAACAGTTTTCAGTTTATTAGTTTCTTGTCGACATAAAAGTTGTGTATATTCTGTAGAAGATCTGGGTTGACCTGGGCTTGATCTCAGACTTTGGGTTTTGAGTACTTATCTGTGTCACATCTCATAATCTCGAAACAAATTGAGAAGCTAGTCCGGAAGATGTATGTGGCTGTAGTCAGGTGGTGGGTACAGTTTTCGTATCATATAAGACAAGCACCTGCCTTCTCTAAATTATTATCTGAGATTATTGACCAAGTCGAGACTGCTAATTATTTATTGTTATTGTGACGTGACGTGAATCTTCAATCTATTGTACATAGTCAATGCATGATCACATAAGTAACTGAAGTAATGAGTTGGTTAACCGATAACCACTAGTCTTACATACAGAGCTGCTCACGGTCACTTGACCAGTCAGTTAACGCAGAAAACTGGTCAACCGCACTTCTGCAATTATATCATAAACTCTCCATTTTTTGCTATAATGTCAATGACGTGTGCAACTCTGTGTGTTATGCCTCAAAATAAGGCGAATAAGATAAGAATTACATGGCGTTTATAGCTTCCTAGTGGGCTGGCCCGTGAAAATGGCAGAAGGGTAATGTTTTTTGTTGTGTGTGTTTTGGAACAGGACGAAGGGTGATGTCTCACTTCCGTCAACGAATGGGCATACTAGAATTCATTCCGAGTCGGAGAACTCTCTCAACTCCTCGCATCAAAGTCTAGGTTCCTCCGGTACGGGAGGTCAACACCAGAGTTTCCCCCAACACCACCACCACCAACATCCCAACTCCAACACGCCCAATAGTCTCAACCTGGAGTCCTCCTCTCCGAACTCACAAATCATTTCACGGACTCTGAAACATCATTCCACGCAACAGGTTCGTTCTTAATCCGGATTACATTTCTACTAACAAATCATCTATGGAGCTTCGTACTCGTCTAATGTCATTCCTAAATTGCAAATCAAAGATCACTTGTTGTATGTCATATGTCACATGGTGTGCCAGGGAGAGGTTAAACACAATCAAAATACTTATCACTAACTAATGAAAAGGTTACGAATTGAGGTTAATGAAACTGGGTTGTGGGCTGCTTCAGCACTCAACTGTTTGAATAACTTGTGAATAGATTAAGTACCTTAATTTGAGATCCGTTAATAAAACTTTGTTTCACGCCGTATCAGGCCGTACTACTACCGACTCTACGGTCGAGGAATTACATACTTTTACGGACGTGTTATACACGATTAGACACTTAAACGATATCAGCTGTTGCACTCCCACTTTGACATTTCCTCTTTGGTTCTTTTCCAGGAGACGAGAGTGACCCAAATTATTCGTGAGATTCATCAGATGGGTCCTGATGGTCAACCGATGGACTACTCAGGAGTTTCACGTCCTAACCAAGTGAATGTACAGGGTGCTGACTATGTACAAACTGGGTCGGGCTACGGTACCAACCCCCGACCGCACTACCCACCTGGAAACCCACCTGACCACGTCGCCTACGACCCTGCCCTCATGCAGGACCCTTACTATGGACGAGCAGTCCTTCCTCCTGAGACAGCAGGTATAGTACCATCTACCTTTCTCGAAATAATTGGCCAGTGTATAGTTTGAAGGGTATTACCAGATTGATAAATGTAGTGTTCATCGTGAAATGTTTTAGTTGATGAACCTATTCTCGGGAGATCATAATAAATTACATACTAATGTCCTTTAGTAAATCTACGGTGTCATACATGCACCCGACACATCGATCCACCTACTAGCTCGACCTAGTTACGTTCAAGTAAAATAGTTCAAAACTCCAAGTGAATTTGAATGAAGTATTCATACAACTTGTTCGTAGCTTGCAACTGTCTAAGAATGTGACATAAAGGCAAATATTGTATTGTAACTGTACTCATGAATTAGCATCCTTTTCGTTCTCTTGTATTAGTTGCCACTGCAGCTTTTAGTGAAAAATAACCATCAATTAATACAAAAATGCTCAAGTTAGTTTAACTTCTTCAACTCAATTTTTTTAGCATGCTCTGATTGTACCTCGCGCGTCTCCCTCCGGTCGTCTAAATTAATTCGATTACTGAGTCCCACTCTCAAGCTTGTCGCTTGTCTCTCCGTATGTCAATAATGAGTTAATAAGGCTCCATTCTGCTCAGGCCAACAGGAGCAGGAGCAGGTTTCAGTAAGAGCACTCATCATTGGTGGAACTGACATATTTATTAGCTAAAAAAGAAAATTGGAACTTTTCATGTCATCCTCTGCATTATTGTCTTGTTCTCGTTACTTTATTCGTGCTACTTGTATACGGCTAGTAGTATATCATGCGTTGAGCAGAGTGCACTGTACTTATTACGCCACTCACTCTGCTCTCACACTCACTTTCACTGCATGAGTAGGGAAATGACTCATTTGGTAATGGTAATGAGACAAGCGAGCCATTACTCTGAAATGAGATGGCATTTTCCCCATGTAATAATATCTTCTACTGTGCACTCTTGGCTTAAAGTTGGATCTTGGAAGAGCGAGAGGGAGGCGTGAAGAACATCCGAGAGAGCATTTAAAAAGGACGAGTGATTCTTTTGTCGCGAGCTGATCGTAGCAAGTTCGCCAGCCTTTAGGATTCCGTCCTTTAATTGCGAACTACACCTGTCATGTGGTCTTAATATCCCTCTCATTGGGTAATATTTAGACGAAATGCGACGACCGATTTACAAGTTTTGCCAATGTCGGCAATGTAATGGCAATGGCTGATTGTGAGCAGCTCTGGCTCCTGGAAAAGTTGAATTACAGCATGCGTTAAAGTTGAAGTATTACCTATAGTATTGTATATCTGTCAGTCGAGCCATTTCTTGTAATTGCGAATCAGAGAGTGTTTTTGCCTCGTTCACTATTTTTGTTTTATGGTTTGAGTGCAATGGCTGGTCCTTCTTAGAAAGCCTGGCTGACATTATTTGATGCATGGATTTTGTTTTTTATTATTTATTTTGAGTTGTTTGACCTTTTGATTTTGGAAACTAGGCCGTCGGTACATGGGCTATCCGGGTAGTAGCGGGAACTACGGGGATTACGACCACTACCCCGACTACCCAACATATCCTGGAGGGTCAATCAGTTCCGGAATCTTGGGTCCCGGAGGTCATCACCATCCGTCCACATATGCCTACTCCGACCGACCGCCGTCCCCGCCTTCACCTAGTGAACGCTCAGAGTCGCCGTCCGCTCGGGCCCATAACTCAGGTAGCACACAACTATGCTTCGCTCAACTCAGGAACAGGAACCTCAAATGGTTTCCAAATCATTGCCTACAGCCAACAGCCTCTAGGCTTCCTCCCAACTGTTGCCTCCTCGAGAGTTTGATTGATTCTGGGTGACTTCAACAACTGTGCCATCCACCGGTGTTTCATTGATTCCAGTTATGCTAAGTTTTGGCAAATCCACGTTGAACTGCGATTAAATAAGATTAATATTTTCGTTCCTAAACCAAGCATAGCGGACAAGGTCAATGAAACACCATTTGTAGGGCTCCGAGTCTTAAAAATGCTTGAATAACCACTACTGTTTGCTAACCTAACCCAATTTGAATTAAGCAAACTCCGAGCTTCTCGGAATATTTAACCCCTAACCTACTCACTTGTAAAGTCAATGAAACTCGAGAGTGGAGGTAACAGCGGCTATAGGCAACCGTGAGGTTTCTGTTCCTTACTTCAATCAAACTAATGGCCACGTCGCAGCCACGAGAGCCCGGCTCCCTAGCCGCACCTCTGACCTATTCAAGACTCTCAACCGGAAAACACTCAACCGCTTTCCTCGACCTTTTTGTTCTCTGCTTTCCTCCTACTCGCTTTCTTTTTGTTCTTGTTTCAAGTGGTCTCGCTCCCAAGTTCTGTAAATGCTGCTCTCCTTGCTTTGTCATATTCTAATTCTCATCAAAATCTGACCTCCTTCTCCATTGTGTGTGTTCAGCCACTTGCTAGATGTCAAACCCAGATATGATTGTAGGGACTGAAAAGAACCGCATATCAGATACAGAACAAAATTATTCAATTGTGCCATTTCCATATGTAACCCAATCTTCTACCCGAACCTCATCTTACGTCGTACACGATCCAGCCGTGCGTGGCTGCTCATACATTTGAAATTCGGGCAAGCAGGCTATAGACTTGGTTAGGTTAAGCTATGAATTTAGGTCGAATTGTGATAAGATGTCATGGTTAATGTAGAGGGCTGGTAAACTCTTTTAGCAACGTGTATACGTGGGTGTATAAATTATTCATCAAGTTTCCATAGTAAAGAGCTCTTCCGTAGGAATTCGTAGGTAGCTGATGTAGAGAGAACCAAACTTTTCCTGTATTCCAGAAGAGACTAATTGTAAGCCTAGTGTTTTGAGTTGGGATGAAAAGGAAGCATGTAGGAATTTCTTCATTCATGTAAGCCTATCTGAGGATTAAAACTGAGCTGAGCATTTTTCTATTTTTTCCTCACAAAGTCCAGATTCCGGGTTAGTTTTTGATAAGGTGAGAGAGGAGAGACAGGTTTTTATTTTTTTTCTCTACCAGAAGAAGTCTAGGAATTGCTTCTCAGCTCAAGACTAAAGACGAAAGGAGGTTTGTGTAAATGTGAACTCTCTGGAGACGTCTCTTTCCCTATAGCGTCGTTGCATATAGAGAGAAGCAAGTGTTTGATGTGTTGGATATTATTAAGATAAAAACACATCTGCTACGGCGGCTCAGGGCCAGAAGGCCACCAGGACCCTCTGAGCAACACTTTCAGATTTAGGTACTTAGTTATAAATAAAAATCTTAAGATCATTATTTTATTAAGTACATATCGAACTATTATTATTTAGTTCGCTATGGCTAATGTTAAAAGGGAAACTCGAAACCCAAGTTCCGAGGCCTCAAGATACATTACCTATTACGTGTTCCAAAGCTGGGGTTTGAAGTCGTAGGCTTTCCATTTTCAAAAACCATGTTTTATTGTTTATCACAAATTCGATACTTCCCACTGTTTCCTATGTTATAAGCATGATTCTTGTGCTAAGATTTAATAGTTGTTGCATAAAAAGTTTTTTTCTGCCAAGCTTCAAAGCACCCACTGTTTAAGTAAGGGTTTCTCTCTTGGTGAAAACACATCAGACGGAGGGACAGAGAGACTTAGAGTGATGTGCCATAAGTCCCTTCTGGTTTCCAAGTAAGTAAGTATAGGGAAGGAGGATGAGTGTGTGAGATCGGAGCCTTAATCTCGTCTACTTGAGACACTCATTTATTATGCACAGTTTATCTTCACTCCAAAAAATGGTGTCAAGTCTCTCTCTGCTCTTCCAGCATGCGGATCTCCTAGGCTCTCTCCTTATGCCTTCTGCATGCTACATGGGAAGCATGTACAACTTTTATTCTTCGAGAACGACTTTCACTCTTGCCCAATACCAGATGAGAAGCATCTTCTCGCTCAACTTTCTCCTCGTTTGACTGGGCTTGGGCTCGGGATCTGAGCCAAGTCAAGTGGTGATGGGACGAGGACTAGGAGCTTTAGGTTGTAGGTACTTATACGTCTTTCCTTTCGGATATAATAAGGCAGCAAAGACGGACAGTCAAACAGTGCGAGTAGAACCAGTCGCCTGTCACGTTCTATGGAAGTACATGAGGAAAACCAGCAACATCGGAGTTAGTAAATGGTCAAATGACTATTACTTCCATTTTCCTTAGTTCCGCTAGAGCTGTTTTTTTTACGGAACTGGATAGCTTCTTAAAATACTTTGTTTGATTTATGGAATGGCTGGTAATTTTCAATGCTTGACCTTGAGGTCTTGTATCCAGATTGAATTGAGGGAAGAGTTTGTACGGGTAACTCGAGGGGAAAAGCTCAATGACGAGAAAATCAGCATAACGCAGCTCACTTTAACCTTTCCCCTAACATACTTCTCGAGCTCGATATTCGGTTTCTTCTTTAATAAACCATTACATTCGTATTTCTCCCAACGAAAGAGTCTGACGTAGTACTGATCTTACCTCTCATGGTTTCATAAAATTCGATACAACACAGTGCAATTTTATACTTGAGCTTAGACCTTGTTCCTTTAACGTCGATCGAAGTCCCGAAGGACGGAATTCGACCGTTTAATTTTGCTCGTTCTCAGCAGCATTAGGTTTGCTTGTTATGAAACAAATCCGTCTTAAGCCTTGGTGTTTTCACTTAATTGAGTTCCATCCTGTCTCCTCACCGAGTAAGGCAGTCGCTAGTCTTTCTCTTCTACTTGTCACATTCGGAATTACCTATTCCACTTGGTACATTAAAAGTTCACAGAGAATTGCGACAAGTATCGCTCTCAGGATTACAATTTACGTTAGTGATAATTAATAGCGGTTCGTAGGAGCTCTGCATGTACTTTGTACTTGCTCATAATTAAAGCGTCATGTCAACTTGAAACATAGTGCCTATGTGATATCTTCTTTGGCTAGAGCAAGAGTCCGCTAGCAGTTGGTGCGTACGTGGCAAAGAGATGAACTGCCTCAGGTTGTGCTTTGTGCTTTCTTGTTCTGCTACGTGGGAAGAGACAATGAGAAGGGACGAAGTAACACGTAAACTGTTGATTTTGGACTCTTGGTAACTTGGTTGGTTACTGCGGGGTCCTGGGCCTCGTCTTGATTCTGTTGAGACGTTTGAGCTCCGCAACATTCGACGTCATGTCCCGGATCTCTCTCTGTGCTTTTGGCATTGACAGTTGGATCGTGTGTTGGGAGAAGCCCAGATGATGATGAGAGGTTGAGATGCTGACGACGCATGTTTTGACAGGGTCGTCTTGTTAGGAAATGTTTGTATGAGGGAAACTTAATAGGGTTAAAGAAGACGTTGCAAAGGCCTTCCTCGGCCCAAACTAAATCAACGGGGAAACGGAGAGACAATAAATAAAAGGAAAACGGACTGGAGCCAAAACTGAGGAAGTCCCTCGTGCTTCCTCAATTGGAGAAAGTCTGCTCTTTCTACTCCCAGTCTATACTCTTCCTATGACTGCCTGTTACGGCTTCTTTCTAAGCTTCGGTCAGTTTTGACGGAACACTTCGGAATGCTCTTTTATAAATCCATAATGTTTATGCCATCTTACAAGGAATTTAATGCGCTTTCAGCTGCTGGACTACCTTTTACACAATTGTTAACGCTCGTACGTGAAAACCAGAGTTTTTAGAAAAATCTGAATACTTACATAAAGTTAACCGGAATCCATCAGCTAAAAGCATTTCGCATGAGATTGCATAATTATTGTGAGTAGCTAATTAAGTATTACTTTTGAATAACTCCTTGGTTTTTTGAACCACACTCAACGTTTAAACCAAACTGCTTTCAAAACCATTACACATTGTAAACCTTAACATGTTGAATGTAAGGGAACGTATTGAATTTGAATGAAAGGAAAGTGAATTGAAAGATTGTGATTTGTGATTGTACGTCAGGGCTGGAGGCTGAAAGTTGAGGTTGGGGCTTGAATCCAGGATAGTTTGCGTTCAAAGTATTTCATTCTACTAGCTTGACTTTCTTCGACAACTTTGGTTGGATCTAATTACCAAATATCTTCCGTGGAAGGCCACTTACTACTAGTCCTTGCCAAGTGACAAGCGTGTTTGAAGGAATTACGGGAAATTAGTTTATCTCAAAGCGAGTAATCTACTTAAAGTCGTAACACCATGTTCGCAACCTCTGTTCTGCTGCTAGTCTGGTACGGTGTACGGATAGGATCGAAGTTCGAAGTTTCAAAGCGTATTTTGGCAGAACAACTCAATGTTTTTGCCACAAGATCTATCGGATTAATAAATCTGTCACTTCCTCTCCTGACCCGGCTACCCATAAAAGTCATGTTTTTTCGTCTTTAATGACTTTGAGATTCCATCGACTTAGGTCTCTTGCCTTCGTGTTACTTTTATTGATACTTTTTGTGTGGAGGCCTTGAGTAATGGTTCCTATCCATTTAAGATTAAAGTTCCTTCAGGAAAACATTGACGGTTTTTTCCTGCTATTTATTAGCCAGCGTAGCTGCTGCTGGTCCTAGCTCCGCGTTTCTTCTGGGTTTGGCTTATGACAGGGACACCAGCTCCGAGGTAACTGGTGTAACTGGTGACTACATAAAGTATATGAAATTGAGATAATGGATGTTCTTGTTGAGGTGGATATTGATGTCATTTCACGAAGGCGTCGAACCGTAGATTAGATTGAGAGCAATGAGGCGTAGAGCTACTCCTTTCAAGGCTCAGCTTACACTTTCACGTCTCCACTACTGGAGCTAGGGTGTATTTTAAAACTTCTGAGAAAAACATGGAAGACAGAAGACATATGGAAAGTTTTAGCAGGACGACGACATAGCACACCAGGGATCAAGCTTCGCTCAGTTCTGGTTGGACCCTGTGGAATGCCAAGTGCAAGCTTATGATACCCGCGTGTTTTATTCGTAGTTTGACACCAAATTGGTTGTATAAGCATTAGTGGTGTATGTATTTCTAGGCTTCAGTGTTTGTGAGCGAGCTTAAAATGAACAATTACCGACATTTTGATTCCTACGGATGACGGATGAGATTTGTTTTTTTGTATCGGTAAAATTATGTAAGTATCCGAGTTTGTCATAACTCCTCCGCGTTAAGCATGCATGGATAGTATTATATGCCATTAAAAAGTGAGAAGGAGATTCGGCGAGTGAATAAATATGGAATATGCATATACATAGTATGTACCTAAAGTTTCCATAAGGACCTGAACCGAAACTGAAAGATCGGTCTCGGAAACATATTTTATGTCTGTCGAACATTGGCAACGCCGAAAATACCCTAAAGATTAAAAAAAAGTGACTGAGGAAAAACATGCGGTCGACTTGAGTCACGGCAGTCGTAAGTCGTACTTAGAGAAGAGACTAATGTTTAGAATTTAGAATTCTCCTCCAACCCTATTTAGTCTGTTTTACGAAACTGTCGAGATACTCAAAACGTGGAGTTTGGTTATTTAATTTTACGTCTTCCAGAAAACCGTGTACAACCAGAGTAAAGCCGAGATCTAATTTATTCCTATTTCACGTAAAGAGGAAATTAGTGCATTCTGTCATGCTGTGTTGACGGAAGGAAAGCAAATGAGAAAATTCCTCGACCTGAGGATTTTTTTTTGGTAGGATTGGATTTTCTGTATGAACCTTTTGTTGTGTTTGTTAATAGGAAGTGTTAGTTGACGAGACACCGGGAAGACGTGATGACAGCCCGGTTCGTCTGTTAACTGTTCAGAATGCACACACGCTAATTGGTTGAATGTGACAGGTTTATTTTTAGTGTTTCGTCTCTGTGCATTATTGTATTTTCTCATTTTCGTACCTGCGGTGAGCTGAATTTGTTGGTGCGGCAGTTGACACGTGTTTAGGAGTTCATTGAGACTCTAATTGCAGTAAATGGCGTGAGGAAAACTTTGTTTTGTTGTAATTATGGGAAACGGAAGGAAGGAATTAGGGATTGGGTGGAAAACATCCTAGTATTACGACTATACTACCTCTGTTCACTTACTCCACAGCGGTTAAGAATACCGGTGGGGAGTACCGAAACGCCTTCTACACAAAAACGTTCATGCATTTCAGGCATAATAATTGACATTGGAAGTACGGCAAGTCTGGTTCGCAAGTTTTCTACGTAATGTGAATGAATGGCCAAATCGCTGGTGAACAGCTCGGAGGAAGTGTGACAATTAATTTCATTGATCCACAAGAATTGAGAATGTTGGAGAGATAGAATCCCTGTTGCTTCGCTGCCGGATTTGTACCAACTTCCGTCTCCAAAACTTAATTGACTACAATTAGGCGTCCATTAGTAGCTTCTAATAAGCCCTTGTAATGATATATTACGCTTTGCTGGCATTGCTGGGAATTCTCCGTCCTGACTCGTACACAAAGTTCAAGTTCCATATTTCCAATAGTCCACCAGCATGCCAGTATCCCGACTTTACATCAAGCTGAGCACAGGTGATTCCGAATTGTCATGTGGTCTGTATTGTCTTTGCTGCTTTGTCCTAAATGGCTTCGGTTAGTTTCAATGAACTAACCCTAATGTTCTGCAGGACATATATTCCATTTACATGGCATGATTAAGTTTTCTCTTGTTCTTCTTCCCTATCAATTTCTCCGTTTGTATTTGGCTTTTCCTGTGTGGACTACTGGGACGCTCTGATGTTGTGTTTCCCCTTCCACAGTATAGTTTACTAATGTGAGTCTTTAGTACATATAGCGTCTGTGATTACAGTGTCTCCCTGTGTGTTTGACGCTCTCTACCAAAAAACGGAGACGCCTTTAAGCCTTTGTTTACAACTTGTGAAGCTTCCTTCCTGACATTGTTTTTCCCAGTTTCTTCATCAGGCTTGCTTTTACGGAGGGACATTGCTAAAATTCACTTTAAAATTCACAACTTTGCCCAATTTTACATAAGTGATATCTAAGATCTCACACGACACACTACTAAACTGATTAGGTCAAGTATGCCGGTTATTTTTAGGAGAGCACTGGTAACCACACGGTTTGATTGTTAAATCTTTGAGTTGTCAATGTCAATTCCCTAGTAGCAGCTCTAGAGTTACTTGACGATTTGTGCCCAATTAATAGTTGTCAAAGAACGTAATTTTGCCTTTGAAAAATTATGTAATTATTTAATCATTCCGGGAGGGCTGATTACGGATTACTAAAAGCGCGCCAGCTCCTGTCTTTGTTTCTAATCCCTTATGCTCGCAAGCTCGCACTACTAGGTATTTATTTTTCGCAATTTGAAAGAGTAAAAAAGGCGTTTCATTTCCCGTATTTCCCTTAGTCAACAAAATAAAAGTACTTAAGCAACCACACGGTCTCCGTTCTGGAGTTGTGGGTAGTGTACCCGCATAGAACAATACGAATCCTTGCAGAGACATTCCCTTGAATTAATTTAATGGAATAATGTCCTATTTTTTCTGCTGAGACTCAGAAGTTCTCCTTCATTTCTTCATGTCAACCCATGCATAGCCGGGTAGAAGAAAATGGGTTATTCTAATCGGTGATTTAATATTCCTGAGGAATTTTCTCTCAAATGACATTCGGCTCTTTTCTTCTTCTCAGAACGGTCGGGGTTAGTAATGCATCTGTTTCACAAATAAAAGAGATCATTTTATAAAGTACTTCTCATAATTTCAACTTAAAAATGAATTTTCCTGATTATACTACTTACTTGTTCGAATCGGAGCAAAAGAGAAATTGAGGCATTGTTCTTGGGACTGGCTGACAGAGCAAAGAAATTATTTTCTCTCAAGTTGAAAATATAATTTTGGGAGATTGCCAAACCCAAGTTTTTTATATTTTTATTCTTGGTTCTTGACTTGAGCTTCTTGGAAGGCAGTACCCGTCGTCCTCGGGCCCGAACAATTTCTCTTCCATCTTCTGCGTGTGACTTGACTTTGAGGGGAAAACGGGAATCCCTTATAAATGAGAACCAAGGAGACTTTTCATTCCTTGCTCAACTCAAACCCAGTTTATTCGGTCCTATACGTACCGCGGATCGGCTCTCTGTCTAACTTTCTATTCATTTCCTTTTCTCAACCTTAACAATGTACTAGCTGGAGTTGACGTGTTACAGCCAGGCCGAATTATGAGATGAATATTGCTTGGTATTTTGTTAACCGTTCCATATTAGCTTCTAGCTACGCTGTAGCCCCAAGTTTGCTAATTTCCGCTCACTATTCGTGAAATTAGCTCCAAATATCTAAGAATTAATTAAACCAACCGTCCAAACTAAACTGTTTTGTTGAATTTGTTGATTTTGAAGTTTGAACTCAGTAGATTAAATCGGCACTAAGTTCGATTGATGAACTCAGAATATCTAAGCAGTACATCTTGTAATACCGTATTATGATAACCGCTTGAAAAGTTCAAAACGTTTTGCAGAACAATGTTTAGCGTAGTAGAGGATGAGAGGATGAAGGATGCGGTTGACTGGAAGAGCGTATGATGAGTTACGTACGAACGTGATACCCGACGCTAACACGCCTGTATCTCATAGGTCCAAGACGTTAAGAGTTTGACTTTTTATTACACATCTCTTCCTGGCGAGAGAAAGTTCCTCATTTGAAAGGATCCAAATCCCTTCCTATTATTGCAGAAAAAGGAGCAGGAAAAGACCGTTTTGGAAACTGTCACGCATTTTCCATGTATTTCGCTGAGATAACGTTACAATAAGTGCCAGGTTTTTTCTCTCCTTTCTGATGTGGAATCCCTGGCCTGTATCTTATATTTTTTGTAGATCAGAAGAGTCTTATGACAGGAGCCTGTCGGTCTCTCTGGTAGCCTGCCTGGCATATGTTCCCTCCCATGGGGAGTACGAGAAATATTTGGACCAGGAGGGTCAGGACTTGCAATGAGCAGCGGGGGAATTCGTTTGTCATGCATTTAAGAGCATTTTAAAGATCTCCAGTGATATATTAAGTCGTAAGATTTCAGTTGTACAACAATGGATTTCTCAGAATGATGCCATTCATCAGCGTATTTACTTACCTACAATACGTATTGGGTATACTTACCCGATATTCCAGCTTTAATTTGCAAATCTGATCAATTACATTTGCAACTATGGATTGGCCGAATGTGGCTTGAGGTTTAGAACAGCCGCAGTCGGACTTTCCTCGTTTTCTCCTTTCTTTCCTGTAATTCTTCTTTTTTCCTTGCTTCATTCCCAAACTTCCCCTCTGTCGTTTCTACTTATAATGCAAATCTAAATTCCGGCCCAAAAAAGAAGAGCAAAATAAGAATTGAGTTTGGGATTGGGAATACAAAATCTTTCAAAGAGAAAGTTTCTTCTCTGTCTGTTTGTTGAGAGAAAGCCGAGCCTAGCCTGCCTCTTCCTTGTGTACCAACATCCAACGTATCTATGTATGTAGGTATGCGTTTCGTGTATCGGGTGATGGGTACAAGTCTGTGGTTTCGTCTTGTTCTTGTTTCTGTCTGGGATTCGTACGTCCTTGGTTGCGTACGAGTCTTGCTTCTATAATCTATTGGACATGCTTGCCTGCTTCAAGCTCATTATTTAGCTTACTTAAAATTCAGGGAAAGTTGGAGTAATGTAGTTTAGTATGTCGGGTGGAGTATATGGGAAGGATGGAATTGGATAAATGCTAAATAACTCAGTTATGGATTTATGGATGGAAGTCTCAATTTCGGATTTTTGTTTCTTTGTTGAACAGACTACTTGCGCCAAGGTGGTTACCCACCCACGGGATATGAGGAGCTCGACTCAGGCATGGCCCCACCGCCCCGACCCGAGTATCTAAACTCTGTCACAAATACTCATCCAGGCAATTACGGTATGTCGGTCTAATCTGCTCATTTGCTACATACTTATTACGGCGTTTAGATATGTAGGTCAAGCACTTACTTACAAATACATACTGTGGAAACAGAAAGTCGAGGACTTAAAAACCAAACTTTCAAGTCCAAGGCCTCACGAAACACGCACCAGCTAATGCGTTTTGAGGCTCGAAGGTTTCCAAGTCGTAGACTTTCCGTTTTCATAGTATCGCATCAGTAAAAGCGAAAATATTTGAATACTTATATTAATTCGGCTACTAAACTATATAACCTGGATTTCAATGAAAACCTTGATTAAACGTATTCACTATCTGCGCCCAGTCAGATGCCGTAATTCAGGATATTCTATGCGTTTCTAAAGTCCAAAATGCCTATTGCCATGCTACGGGAACTTGTTTTTGTACATTACTTACAAGTATTAACATTTTCTCCGCACGTCCGTAAAGGGGAAGGCCAAATAAAGATTTTATGTTATGTAATGTCTAATAATAATGTAAATTCAATGTCTAATGTCTATGTATGTGTAACCATTAACTTTAAGTGTTTGCATGAATGCACAATGCCGACATGTGTTACTGTCAAGCATGTTGCTTTCTGTGTACTTGTACTAATTAGTGATTCTGCTCAAGAAGTCGGGAGATATTATACAATGCTGAACTTTTTTAAGTTCAATTAGGTACTTCTATCTGGAAGACATGTTAGTATAAATTATTCACATTTCCATTCCAGTCGCCTGCATTTACTTTTCGTCCAGTTATAGTCTCAGCTCAGGAGTAGTTTGTGCCTTTTAGGAGACACGTGCATTCCTCTTGCTAGCCAATTAAGCTCTTTAAATTCTAGTACGGTTAGTATATTTTAAAGTACCAAAAAAATCATTACAATGTTTTAATACAACTTTGCAGGTGATTCGTAAGTAAAATGTAGTATTTACATTAGTAAATTAATCCAAGAACAGAAAATCCACAGAATACACGAAACTAAATATTTAGCTAGGTTAAAAGCATTTACAAACCAATGGTAATTCCTCAACATACATGTAGGACAGTACAAATAGCTTTATAATTCAATAAATAGAGAATTTCAGTGCACAGTTTAGCGTATTGATGAATTGAACGCCTTTAATATATGAAAAATTCAGAGTATCTTAACCATTTATTCGTTAATCCTGAGCTGTAAATACGACGAAGTTAGTATACCTACACTAGTTTGTTGGGCTCAACTGTAGTATCGGAAGGACTGCCCACGGTAGTGTTAACTTTGGTTACCAAATTAATAAATATGTGACATGATCCAAGATGCTTTGGTTTTCCCATTCACTACCACGCTTTATATGTATATTGTCCGTGAATGTGGGCTTATTATTATTTTGTATAATTTGGTTTTGCTCAAGCAGAAGAGGATGCGAGAGGGAATGGGAACGGGGGTTACTTGGTGGGAGGTGGGAACGGGGGTTGGGGCTCGAGCGGCGTGTCACACTACGGGAACCTTCCTGTGCGGCCTTACCTGCTGGGCAGTGGGACGGGGAGCAGTAGCAACATGTTGCTGGGCGAGGAAGGTCAACAGGCGGACCGCCTGTCCTCCCACCACCCGTCCCCATCCACTGTGGGCGTGCCAAATAGTAGTAGCCTTGACCAGAGGATTCAGTCCCCTCCTGGTCCACCGCACCTCCATCCACACCACCACGTCGCCTACGAAGACGACTCGCCCCAACCTGGCCCTCCGCCTCATATGAATAATTCAGGTGCACTACTCACTCTCTTCCCAAATCACAAATAGGAAATTCAGGCCTCTATTCGGGAACAGGGTTGCACAACTTTCGGGGTTTCGGCTAAGCTTTGGGCTTCTGAGCGTATTTCTGTAAAGCAAATTTTCCAGTTCGTTCCCGTGCTATTTTGTATTTGGTCTGTTTTATGGTGAATATATGATTAATTATTTAGAGTAATTATGCTTCTTGTTGCTTGACGGTTAATTTGGCAGAAGCAGTTGACAGCACTTTGTCAGTTTGACCTTTACCAAGTTAACCAATTCGTACCTTAAATATGGGTAAGTATATTAGAAGGATGAGGTTTTGTATTAAATAATGAGGCAAGGAAAGGCGCATAGTAGTATCTAATTCATAATTGTATATGTAGATAGACCAGAGGGTGCGGAAGCTCGTATTGTGCTTTGTGCTGAAGATGGCTTGCTGAGAAGCTTTGTCTCCCTGGTTTGCTCCACTTTGAACTAAAATGCAAATGCGTCTACTTGAGTGGAACCGCGTTTCCCTTGATTCCACTTTTCATCTTCCTGCTTCGCCTCTAGATAGACTATCATTAAGGTTTTATGAGTTTTTGCAATTTCTCTCTGCAAATAATCCATGTTTATGGAACTCTCTCAATATCCTCTGAATTTGCAATAAGTGCTGATCTCGTTGAGACTAATGCAGAGAGGTCTTCTGCGGACGGAGATCCCGGTTCAACTAATATGTAGATTCCAAGTAGACTAATAACTCCCTTTTCTCCCAACTCTGTCTCTTCACTTAATTAGTTTGTCTGAGTGGGAACTATTATTCTTTAATCTGGCGGAGCAAGTGACTGTTGACTCTAGCCGCTTATTTTGGTTCTCGACAGGCCTAAGGTGGAGAGATCCTGATCTTCACGAAGTAATTCAGTTTCTGGGGAATCCGAACCCGGTCGTCAAGGCCAATGCGGCTGCCTACCTCCAGCACTTGTGTTACATGGATGACCCTGTCAAGACTAAGACTCGCGTTCTCGGCGGCATCCCGCCCCTCGTCGCCCTTCTCAGTCATGATCAGCCTGAAGTTCATCGGAATGCCTGCGGAGCCCTCAGAAACCTCTCCTACGGCCGTCAGAACGACGAGAACAAGAAAGCAATTAAGAGTGCGGGCGGAATTCCCTCTCTCGTCAGACTTCTCAAAAGAACACCGGACAATGAGGTCAAGGAGCTGATCACGGGTGTTTTGTGGAACCTGTCTTCCTGTGAGGTACGCCAAGCAAACTCATAATTCAAGATATTCACATACCTATTCGCAATGTTCACATATGATAGCATTTCTGATATTACAGCCGTAACTCCGATTTTCAATAGCTTTACCTTAGTTAGTTAGTTGTTTCTTGGTTTCAGATACAAAAATAGATTTGCGATGGTCTTATTTAGAAGTTAGCTGAAGTTCCATCTGGAAATTGCGTTAAGCACTTAGAGCTAATTGTCGGTTTCCCCACAGGAGCTCAAGAAAGCTATAATTGATGACGGAGTAATTCCCTTGGTGAATGCTGTAATCATTCCACACAGTGGTTGGGATCGGAATAACATTAGTGGGACAAACACTAATCACGTTCCCGATGCCTGTTGGTCAACCGTGTTCAAAAATGCGTCCGGGGTATTCAGGTACGCTTCTCGATGGTTTTCTACTTTATTTAGCATTTTTTACCTATTAGCTAGTTGGAGCTTGAAATTGAAATTGGGGTATATTTCTGAGCAGGAATGTGAGTTCGGCGGGTGAGTACGCACGGAAGAAGTTGCGAGAATGTGAAGGCCTAGTGGAAGCCCTGTTGCACGTGGTCCGCTGTGCTCTGTCCCGAGCAGACATTGACGACAAGAGCGTTGAGAACTGTGTCTGTATCCTGCGGAACCTTAGCTACCGTTGTCAGGAAGTGGAGGATCCCAACTACGACAAGCACCCGCCGCCGGCTCAGAGTCGAGCGGCTGCAACTACGACTGGGAAAAGTGAGAATTTAGGCTGTTTTGGAGCCAATAAGAAGAAGAAGGAAGCAGCTCTGGCCGCATCCTCACCCAAAGAAAGTAATTCTGTGAATGCTGGTCCGACGAGGAGTGCGAGTCAAACCAAATCAGAACCTGTTCGGGGCATGGAACTCTTATGGCAACCTGAGGTTAGTTGAGATTAACTATTCGTTGTATACCGTGAATTCTATTCTAGCTGTTAAATCGTGGATTCTGCTATGCCAATTATTCGTATTTACTGCTAGTTTTATACTTACGCTACTAGAAGTAAATAGTCTTTGTATTTGATTTGACTAATATTTTAATATACAGGTTGTGCAAGCCTACTTGGCCCTACTCTCCAATTGTTCAAATCCTGAGACTTTGGAGGCAGCGGCGGGGGCAATTCAGAACTTAGCGGCTTGTTACTGGCAACCCAGTATTGAAATCCGGGCAGCTGTGCGGAAGGAAAAAGGGCTTCCGGTCCTCGTAGAACTCTTACGAATGGAAGTGGATCGGGTCGTCTGTGCCGTGGCAACGGCTCTGCGGAATTTGGCTTTGGACCAACGGAATAAAGAGCTCATAGGTGAGTTGGAATTAGGTTAATTACGTAATCCTCCTCAGTATTATAACAAATGATGCAATAATTTTATTCTTTTTCAATTTCTTCAGGTAAATATGCAATGCGAGATTTGGTTCAGAAGCTTCCCTCAGGACGGCCGCATGATCAGGGTACTTCAGATGACACTATAGCCGCCGTACTAGCAACTCTAAATGAAGTCATCAAGAAAAATTCTGAGTTTTCCAAGTGAGGCTAAGAACTATGTTTATTTCTATGAATTTCTCCTGTTGAGGCCAAATACATTACACTATTGAAACCATGTTCGTGTTCTTGTTTATAGTACTTTTATGTTACAACAACGCTTTCTAGTACATTCGAAACATTTTAGTACTTTTATATGACTAAAAGATACATTTCAATGTATTACAGATAATTGCTTTGCTTTCATGAGTAGCTTCAATTGATTATTAGCTAAAAGATTAAGATATGAAATTCACACAACGATAACTGTAGTCAATAAATAAGGGAACATGGATGACGTTTAGGATTTCAATACCTCTAATTAGGAAGTCAAACATAATACATGCTCTGTGCCCTTTTTGTCTAGATCACTTATGGAAGCCGAAGGAGTGGAACGACTTGTATTTTTAACACAGCAAAAACGTCGTTTTTCTCAACGAGTTGTAAAGTTTGCCTCTCAAGTTTTGTATTCCATGTGGCAGCATCAGGTACGCAATTTTTTGCTCTCTCTCCTCGACTCTGGCAGACAACCTCATGTTTTAATAATCCTGTTATAAACTACTTGAACAGAATTATTGATGTAACCTCGAATCCCGTATCTTAACTCTGCTCCGTCCACATGTTACCGTTTTGGTTCAGTATTTTTGAATAAGTTTACTCTTTGCAAGTGCATTTGTAACTATGAGTTAATATAGGTAAAAAAAAATTATAAGTCAGTAGTTTTCCCAATAACAGTACCTTTGACTTTCCCATAAAACAATTCAGTTTAATTGAAATCGCAGATATATCAGTTTTCAAACAATCAACTCGAATCGCTAATTATCTGGTTAAATCGATAAGGTAACGGTACAATTGGATTGTATTTTAATTACCAATACTCTGGATTTTCTAGTTGTTTAAACTGGGGGCTGCCGTGGTACGTGCAGTTTGAAGTTGATCATTTAAGTCAATTTAAAACATGAGATATCCCGTTATTACCCAAAGAACTGAGAACCTAATCAAACTGTAACATGTTTTTTTAATCATCCCTTTACTCCTGTGTTTTAAACTGAAGGAACTGCGAGAAGTGTACAAGAAGGCGGGTTGGACGGAACAGGACTTTGTGAGTAAGGGTGGCGGAGGGCGAGGAGGAAGTCCGGGCCCAGGCGGAAGTGCAACAGAGCCCAGTTCGGCCGGCTCACCTGTGAATGCCAACAGTACGCTGAATCGTCCCATGGCGAGTCAGAGTGGAACGCGCTATGAAGACAAAACCATGCAGAGAGGAGCCAATAACAGTGTTCCCAAGAGTCCGCCGCCTTCCTATCCTCAGGTGCCTGAACCTTACTTTATTAAACCCTTCTCCACGTCCTTTTCAAGCGGCCTGACAATTTCTTAAACCCCGTTTAGCACGAGACACGACAAGATTTATAGAATTTTCAACATTCCAGAACACGCATGCGATAAGCAAACAGCGACGCTACATAAACAACAGCTCTTAACTGTCATGTATTGTGTAAGGTAAGGCTACTTTCCGGAACATGAAAGGTGGGATGTATTGGTGATCGCTCGTCGCATGCGTCTTCTCGATTCGGAAATATGTCAAATTGTCGTCTGGATCTGGACCAGTACAGTATAGACGTAACGTTGTAGTTTATTGTACAGAACTCTGGAATTAATTGTATTTGATGTTACTTTCAGGGAGAAGAAGTTCCACTTGCTGACATGCCTTATCCCGAGGGAGCTTCACACGCACCACCCCCTGGAGCCTTCCGAATGTATCCTTCTCCACCGGTACGCTACAATTGAAATAATTGCAAGTTATCCCCTTATCTGCAATCATGCCATTTCAAAACACAGCTGAGCCTAGTCCTGTTGTACAAGCATCGTGCGCCTACAATCTCACCGCATAACATTAGTAAATACACAACCTTCCGCTGTGCTGCTGTTGCACAAGGCAGAATAACAATTTGATCCTTTTTTACTGTAATAAGTGGTCTCGAGTGTTCGAATCATTTAGGAAGAGGTTCCTTAAGCAGGCGGTTATTTATTGTAAACCGCGTTTCCTGGTCCTCGCTCATCTCAAGGGAATCGTATTACACTCAACTCAGTACTACTTGCGGGTTTGGTAGACATTAATCCTCCGTCTCCTAATTTCCACTTTTCTTTCCCGTTGAGAGAGCTTCTCTCAGGCTTCGGCTTTCCCTCTCATTTGTTTTGGCTCTGAGCCCAACTCGAGACCAAATTAAGATTAACAGATTTAATCACCCAGAAAAAGAAGCCGGAATGGGCTTTCTCATTCTTGAGTAAACGCTACACTTAACTTGGAGCTACTTTAGATGAAGATTAGAGGCAGAGAATATGTTTGGCCAACATTTGAGAACTTCCCATGCTCACTTGACATTCGGTCCATATCTATGCAAAGTCTTCGTGTCTATGTACTAATTTGGAATTAGACTAAACTCAATCTTCACTACTTACACTGTTTCTCACTTTTTTGTTTTCTTTCTTGGTCTTCTGTGTGGAGTAGTCTGGACAGTAACCAAAGGGAAATCTCTGCTTCCCTTCTGCCGTCTGGTGCGTGGACAATAATAACAATTCTTCCTTTTCAATTTTATTATCACACTTTGTCTGGTCTTGTCTTGCTGTTGCTAATGATAACGTCTTAGTACCAGCGTGTCCTACAGTGCATGTGACCTTTGTACTAATAAGTATCAGCAATAGAATAGAAATTGTTGTACATTAAGTGAAAAGTGACATTTAGTTGTATTTGGTGTAACGGGATACTACCGTAGTCTTTTATGATATTTGCACAAAATGTTACACTTTTGCATACAGAAAATCTCATTCTTATCTACATAAGTGCATGTGCATGAATGTGCCTTTGTTCAGGATTCTGATTTTATAACATCGCTAGGCAGGTTCAAGGACCGATTGCACGTTTTAGGCTTTCCGTACTATGATATTTTATTTTGATAATAGTAAGCTACCTCTGAATATTTGTCGTTTGCAATAAGAGCAATTTCAAACTGCACTCGCTGCTCATTTCCCGTATATTCATAGCCTGTCTCTTGGAACTGATGTATATGACATTCCAACTTTACATGCGGTTTACAGCTCGTAGCCGTTTTACTGTGAATGGCTGTGGCTGGGCAATTAGATATGACAGCTCGGTTCAATTGTCGCATGCTCATTGTTATTCATATTTATAAAAATTTTGTGAAAAGACTCGACCTGACGTCTCTGTTTCGGTTACCTAGTCTTACTGTTACTCTGAATGTTATTCTGCCTCTCCATGGAAAATAAGTGCTGATTATCGAGCGACATACAAAAATAATGTGAAGCATGCATTCGTCATTTCAGTATGACCTGCATGCCTTTAATTCTTCCAGATTTCGCACTTATATTTGGTGGAAAGGCATAGAGTATGTAGTAGTTGAGCTAGGAAATTAGAGGAAGTGAAGTCAACTAATAGCTGTGCTCTGTTCTGTCCAGGTCAAGCCCGGAGAACCCCTATACGCTCAAGTGAATCGTGAAAAGAAGAAGAATCGTGGATTCGAAGGGAACAACTCCCGTGGCGGCTACGGCGTCTACAATTCAAGTCCCTCTGGAGAAACGACCCATTCTCACTGGCAAGAGAACCCCAACTCTGTGACGCACTCCGTGGACAACCTCTCGCACCAGCCTGCTGGAGACTCCTGGGTCTAGTGAACTCCAAACATCCCAAACTAAGTGTAAAAATGAACCTATTTGGCAGTTCTAGTGATTGTGAACTTGAGTGGTGTCCCTCTTCTGTTCGTGACGTAAATGTGAGAATGTTTGACGACGGAGAACGGATTTATTTATCAATGATTCAAGACTACCGCGTCAGCTGTAATTACTGGCTACCTCTCTCCTCGTCGTCGTGAGCGTCTCGTGTTTACACTTCTGTACAAGGCAACTACTGCGTATAGAAACAAAACTGTAATTAAGTGCACTGTATAAATGGGAACTAGTTAAGGACACACTAGGTAGCTACTAGTGGTGAAGTTAAACGCCAATTATTTATTAAGAATCAGAGACTCTCTAGTTAGGGATTCTGGGATAATTTACTTTTGAAAGAAATGAAACTTTTTTTACTCACTAACTTAAAGCAACACCTCAAACAGTCTCAGGCACTTGCGTCGTATGTTCTGTATATAAATGTAAATTCTGACTTGGCTTACTCTGGGACAAAACCAAAACCAAGAAGCTTCTGCTTTCCGTTTCTTATTCTAAACACGTAACCACAAAATACAGGAACCAAGTTCAATCTGCTAATGTTAATTTATTCAATTGTTTTCCGGTATTCCTTCTTAACAATTAAAGTGCAGAAAACCTGACGTCCTCATTTTTATTAAAAGTAAACTAAAGTTTGACGTCGACGTTTTACAGCTTTTCTTCTTAGTCTCTTGACTCCTGTCTTAGTCGCATAACTGGAGTTTAGTTTTTCATGCATAACATAGATCCGACGGCCGAAAAAGCTCTCAATTGCCAAACTAGTTTGAGGTTTTCTCCGTAAGTACATTTAGTTAATTTAATACAGAACTTGCTCACAGCGAGTTGGTCAGTCATCAACATTACGGCTGCGATTAGTGAACCGTAATGAATTTGTCAAGCTCGGTTTACCACTTTCTGCCTAATGGAAATGGGTTGTTCAACTCTGTCTCTGAGCAGTTCTGTACACAAGTTCCATGGGTATACCGAGCAAGACTCCCACCAATTCACAGAGCTTAGGTTTTTCCTCTACTCTGCTGTGTGTAGCCGGCTTTCTTCCACTTGTAGAAAAATCCTAATTCCAATGGCCATGATGAACCCTGACTCTACGTTATAAATTGTTTTAGCCTCTAGCCAAGTACGTCCTAGTGGTTGTTTTAGGCTTGGAAACAAACAGACTTATGGAAAGATGAGACTATAAGATTGATGGTACCTACATGCTACTGCTACAACCCTGAAAAGGAAATCCCAGTCACGTGTTTCCTTGACTTTTGATTTGCTTACTAATTTCTGTACTACTCGTGCATTAGTACTTTGAATGGCTTGGACTGACCTCTGACAATTCTTGAGTAGGAAATGATTTTAGATTATTGCTGCTGAATGGGGAGCTGCGTAACGTAATAGAAAAAGAAAAACATACCATGTTGTGGATGGGAACTCAAATGACTGATTTCTGATGTGACTGTTGCTTGCTGGATGATTTCAATTTAGAATTTTTTAAATGCGTGACTTAGGCTACCTTATAACTTACCAAAGAATTAAAGACCACCGACCCCTAATTACTGACATGAGATTTAATAACGCAGCTACTATAAGATAATACACATAGGTGCTCACAGCGAGTTGGTCAGCTACTTGCCTAGCTAACCCAACTTTTCATTTAGATACATCAAGCCCCAAGGGACAAGTCATGTTGCAAACGCCGTGTGGGCAGTGCAACTGGCTGCCCAGCTTGCTGCGATCAGCTCTGCACACTTGAACAAGGGTAATAAGCAATAAGGCACAAATGGATATGAATAGTTGACAGAGGATCTCCATTTTACAAAAGTAACCGCATAACATTGCGTTTTTATTAACGAATTTTTGTTTTTCTAAACCTGAATTTACATTTGCAGTAATGATTACAGTGGAGCGACATGATACATACCAATAGAGCTACCCCAGTTTTTTAACTAAAAATTCCCGACCAAGTCGCTGTCAAGCTTAACTTATTCATGCTAATGTTACTGATACAAGTACGACTACATATTGGATGTATGTATGTAGGAAGTGTAAGGGAAAGAAATAATATATTTGGTGTAACTGCACAATGCACTATCACTTTTTTTGATTTTCTTATATTTTGATTCAGACTTTTGTAATTTTGTCACGGAACTCAGCTTACTACTTGTATTGTTGTACCTTGAAACTAAGGCTATCTACTTAATGAACTCAAATACTTATTTACTACAAACCAATGCCGCTGAACCAATCAAAATCTTAAGTTTTAGTGAATTTAGTTTAGTTGATTATTCCAATACTTAAGAAGACCATGACGTTTTGTTTTTGTTACATTGTTTCTTTTACCTATTTCGTACGCTAAATATATTTTAATTTTTAGATCAAATGTGTCAAAGTTAATCCTGTTTTTGTTGTTACTCAAGCAATCAATTGTGACAATTTCATAGTTATAATTTGTCAATTTGTAGCTTTTGGGCCGAGTAGCATCCTCACCACATATGTAGATAGTGTTGAGACGCGTAAAACCGTTTGAACATGTACCTGTAGTTTCAATTTGGTTCCAATATAGGTTTTTATAATACTTGTAGTAGCTTTTAAATAAGTTTTGGTTAAGAAAATAATACGTGCATATGTGCTGTAGAGAGAGACGGATGCTGCTCTGTGTGTAAAAGAGACGTTAATTTTGTTTTAAGTTGCTTACAATATTTACATATTATGAATAGTAGGTTGGTAGGATATATATGATTTGAATTGTTCTGTTTCGTCGTCCATCATCCTCCTCCAAAGTAATTATATTTGTAATTTGTACGTCTAATTTATTTTCTAGCATATCATAGACCTAAATATAAATACATACGACATATTACTACGTACTTAGCCTAACTACTCTGTATGAAATAATAATGTACATCTTCTTACTCATTGCATTCATAGATCCATTAATATATATTAGAGACTCTCTCTCCTACAACTACCTACCTACTCTCTATTATTCTACATACAGAAAAGAACAAACAATTACTTGTATATGAACATGTCGACTTATAAACTTTCATTCCTTTGAAGATGAGAAATAGCACATGGTTCTGTATGTGGCTGGACTTTATTTCTCACTTCTCCATCCACCTTCCCCCTCAATGCATCATCTACTAATCACCCTCGTCTCAATCTCAAACAACCAAATCCCATTTACGGAATACACAACTTTTGAACAGATTTGACAGAAATACAGATTTTGAATGCTTAACTTGCGAGATTGTTTGGTTGTTTGTCATCGTTAAAAACGTAGTTGAGACACTTCAGTTCAGACTGAGACATCGACTTATCTGGAAACCCATGCTTGCTCATTTCCAGACAGCGTTCCCGTCGTTTAGTTTAGGAAATAGTGCTATGTCTGGCGAGTACTACGTATGCATAAGCGGAAGGGTACCGAATGGTTTTCTAATTAGTTCGTATTCTGATTCTGATGAAATGTTTGAACGATGTCCTGATGATTTATTGGCCAACAATTAAATCAAGAGCAGAAAGTCGTGTTCAAATACGTTATTTGGTAAGCCTCGGTCATCCTGCGCTCCACCAAAAAAGTTGACGTGAAGGCCTAGTTGCTAAAAGGCTCTTAAAAATACGACTAATACGACCCATTCCATATGTTAAGATTGTGTTTGCATCTGGAAAGCCTATAGAAAGGCCACGAGGTTAGCTTTAAAGGCGATAAATGAATTAACTTGACTTCTGTGAACCTGGATGGTACTTACCAGGCTCAGAAAATACGAAGTGCTACAAATATAAGAATTAATGGGCTTCCCCTGTCGATTTAGGCTTCAAAATATCAATTATTGATTTAATAGAATCCGTTTATATAATAACAATTTACATGATGTATTCCAAGTAAGTATATAGAGGAAATCTGAGACCCTATTTGGATGTGTGGCTGACGCGAATAAAAAATATTTAAATTCCTGAAAGCCTCAGCCTTCTTTTTCATGTATGGTAAATGGTAAAACAGAGACTATACTAAAGGATTAGAATTAGTGATGATTTTGTGGAACTTGGATCGTGATCTTCCTATTCTCACGCTTCACTTCAGTTCCTCTAGAAAAGTATTGAGATTGGTCCAGCTGGTGTCCCGCTTGTCCGCCGTGATGATGATGGGAGGAGCTGGGCTGGTGTCCGTGTGCATTGGGCCTTCCCCTGTCGTTGTAGTGATTATTGTTCGTGCTGTAGCCTCCGTTGGCATTGGTTGTCGGACGACGGGCAGTTGAGGATGTGGTGGCATGGGACGAGTAGTGCGCGTTGTAGTTGTGAGCGTGATGAAGTGGCGTCGTGGAGGAGGTGTGGAGCGGATTATGACCTTTACTGTGGTTCTGACTGAAGGCGTCTCGTTCTCGCGGCCTTCCACCTCCGCCACTCCGTTCCCGTAATCGGTCCATGCCATTCCCACTACTTCGGTCACGAAACTTGTCCATTCCACCACCACCGCTCCGCTCACGGAATTTGTCAACTCCGCCGATCCTGTCCCGAACTCGACTACTGAGCCCTGGAGCACCTCCACCTCCCATTAGAGCTGAGCGAAGCTTCACAGGAATTGTCGAGCTGGGTTTTCGCCAATCTTCCTCATCTTCCATTTGGTAGAGGCGGAGCTGAAGAGCGTCAATTCCTAGCATTTTCACGATTTGGTTGACTTCGTAGTCTGCAGACAGAAAATGGTTTATTAGATTAGTTTAATTTCTCTCAGCGTATTACATCCAAATAAGTTATAAGTTAATTTCAAACATTTAAAGAAAAAGTCAAATGCATAGTTTGTAACATATTTTCTGTTATACAGATATTTATCAACTAAAAGCAGTTTAAAAACTTCAATGAAGCAAATCTGTGGAAATAAATTTATTCGCTTGACTTTTACAGCTACAAACTTATTTAAGTACAATTCTTATAAAGCTTTCAAACGCGGAGAGTGGGATAAAGCCGAATACTTTGTCAATTTGAGTCACAGCTCCACAAAAATATACGCACATTCGTAAATATGCACCGCATCACAAACTATAACCAATAAAGAGTTAATTACAAAAGCCAAAGCCAAAAACGCACCTGCTCCGTTACTTAAATATCCGTGTCGAACAAGCAATTCCGTTAATGACAGTTCCAGGTCATATTGCTTCCGTCGTGCTGACTTGGAAGTCTTACTGTAGTGCAAGTAGTCACCCAAAGCTGCCGCTGGGTCTTTTGAGTGTTTCAATATCATTTTAATTCTCTACAAAGGAAGAATGCAATTTTGATTATTACTTCGAAATGATGATGTAACTACTACTTAAAGCTCAGGCAACTTACATTTTCATATTCCTCTTCCAACTCTTTTACATGCTTTTGATTTCGAGCAAACCGTCGACTAATTTGATCATGTTTTGTCTAGACACAAAGAATAATAGGTTTAATTAACATTAATATAATTCTAGACATAATAACGCACCATAGCAAATAGCAAAACACTAACCTCGAGATCGTCCACCAGTTTCTCCAACTGTTTCGTACTGTAACGAAGGTCCACAACTTTATTAAAGAACTTACACAGAAGTCTTTGCAAGTCTAATACGGAGAGATTCTTCAGTCTTGTGATGAGATTGGTTTCATTCTGATTTTCAATATTCAACAATTAATCATTGCACCTTTTGATTTGATTAAAATAAGTTACAAACCTTTCCTGGTGAGTTGTCATTGTTCAAAATACATTCTCGTCCGCAGATAAGTTCATTCTTGTAGTCAACAGCCGTGTCAATTGCATCCACAGCCTCTTCAAACTCGTACAGCTTCTTGTGGTCTTCAAGCTCGTGCACAGTAGCCTATATAATTTGATTTAATTTAAGTTCGATATAAGACAAACTTGGAGTCTTCCTAATTTCGTATGTAGATAGATACAAGCAATTCATGAATTATTACTGAATTTGAATGAATTTTGGTTGGTTATTGATACCAGGGATATGAAATCAGAGTCGAACCTTCGTGTTTTAGGCACATAAAGTAATCCTTTCTCAGATCCTATTAAGAACTTGCCATTTCAGGAACTCATTTCTACGTTGATGTTATTCAATATACGAACTATTACCAAATAAACTCAACGATATCCTCCACATATCGTAATTAAGACATTATCTGATTTTCTGTGTGTCAGCAAATCTAATTTAGTTCGTTAATTGTTGCAGCAACCTGAAGTAATTTTATATTTCTTGGCAATAATACTCGCTAAATATTATTGTTATTGCAAGCGTCAGGCCAAGGGAAGTGAGGTCTAGAAAAGTGCAACACTACACAATCTGTTCAAAATCATCGGAAAATTAATTTATCGTAATTACGATTCTAGACGAACTTTAACTGATTCGTGTAAAGTAGTTGTATTTACAACGATATTTTAAGCGTTATTCAATTCTTAATTGCCAACGTATCGCTTCAACCTGTCAAGTAACGTTTTCCAATGTTTGATTTTAACCCTAGTATGTCAGATGTTAGTATAATCTACTATCTACTTACTTCCTTGATTTTATCTGAAACTTCTCGTCTATGAACTAAAATGGAGTCACGAGCGGTCCGTAGCTGTGCAACTTCCTTCCGGGCATTCTCAACAGCGTCGGTAGCAGGAGGTTCCTGAAGCAACAAAAATATGAAATATGCTGCATTCAAGGAACTTAAAAAAACATAACTTCAAATTATACCAAATTTAATGCTTACAGTTGAGTCTATGTCCTCTGTCTGTGTTCCTTCATCTCGGAGATTACTACGTTTCTCTTCCTTGTCAGCTGGCAGGAGAGTACTGGGAGTCTTGACATCCAAATTGTGTGGAGCAAAGCTCAGAACGTACTGCTGATGATCACAGAAGGCTTCAGCGGCCGTGATCTTGTCATTGACCAAAGTGAGGAACTTAGACTCGAGGTAGTCGAGGAGATCTTCTGCGTTGGAGTCATCTGACCCATCCTCATCATCCCAATTGTCAGAGTCTTCGTCGTCCCCCTTTTCCATGTCACTCTCCACCTTCTCAGCCTCGCTGTCACACTTCTCAACGTCACTCATCTCCTCCAACACGCCTCTCCGCTCCATGTCAGCTACGACCTCTTCGTCAACGGGAATCAAACTCTTCTCGTCATCTAAGAAAAAATTAAATTCAAGCAATCACGTAAGCCTCGCTCTGACCGTTACATTTAAAACTGATACTTAAATATGTCCTCAGCTTCTCCTTATATATTAATCCATAATCTGAATCAATAATAGCGTAATTTTTCTGCCAACAGCAAATGGACAAGGCACAAGACAAGGCAACGAACTTCATATCTTCAAATGTCAAAGGTCGTGTCGATAAAGAAAGTGAATTTTAATATAATTGATTGGATTATTATACCGATTTATGTTGTGCGTGTTACAGATGAACTGCTAAACTTTAAATTGAATATTTGATACGAAACACCGCGTCGTCATACCATACCGTAGGCTACGGCTACACAGAAAGGCTGCATTTCATAGTACAAAGTAGATTCTGAGCCTGAAGAATCTACGAATTAAATCATAAAACTGACACCTTTGACCTCACCGAAAACATAGATTGAGCCCATCGTATCCAAAGTCCTGTGCTGAGCTCTGAGCTCTGACCCTTTGTCAACCTTCAAACCATGGAGTTAAACTACAACTTCCAGTCCTTTCCCAAAATGAAACAGCTCAACAGTTCCAAATGAAAAAGGACAACAAAAAAAACGGTAATTTTTAATCCAAACTCTAGATTCAAACTTTCCCCGAGATTTACAAAAACTCGAATTCTCGTGCGAGTTTTGAGCGAGAAATAGGTTCGTACAGCTTTGCGTCTTTCTTTTGATAATTTTTTAAAAATAATTTCTACCTCATTTACTAACACTACTGTAATCACTTTCTGTCAAATATTGAACTCAGAGAATTATTAAGTACAAAAAGTGGTACCAACATCGCCAAGGTTACGCCATATGTGCTATACTGCGTAGCGTGTGTAATTGGATTTATTTTTATTTTTCTATTTTGGCACGCAGCAGGTCTCCACTATCGGCGGAAATGGGAGTGACCAAATTACTAATTAAGTTGGTAGAGCTGCTTGAATGAAAGAACTAGCAATTTAAAACTGAAGTATAATCAATTAACCAAATAGTAATTATTTCGGTCAGGCAAAACCGATTACTTCCGATTTCTCCAGAATCGTTACCGTACCTGCTTTCCCATTTTTTTAGAGTCAAAACTGATGAAAATCACTCGGACCTATGTCCGGACAAAGTAGGGTATGTCCAAAATTGCTGAGTACAGAGCGGTCCACGGTCCACGACAAGTTTTGAAAACGTTTGAGAAGGCGTCTGGTTCTGCTTGGAGATAAAGGATTTTTTGTAGCTTCCCCGGCGCTCATATATATTATGCCGACGTTTAACTGCTCCAAAAAGTATAATTATGCAGAGTTGTAGGTAGAGCCCGAAAATATGTGTGCTAAAAATGCCGAAAAAAGTCCACAAAATGGGATCGGAAGTGTGAAGGTTTTGATATCGTGATTCGTGATACTTAATAATTGTCCAGAGATTTTCTTGAAACGTCAGTATCCCGTAAAAGCGCTAGTTATCAGTTATCATAAGCGACTATTAAATAACAAAACAAAAGTTCACAAATAAATTAACCAAGTTTTTGTTCACAATAATTATCCATTTCCTTTTACTATATACTAATCTTGTATTGTAATAACACAATTAAGTGGATACATTACACTTGTTCAATTTTTTAAGGCTTTTACCACTAGTACACTGTTACGTAGTTTTGAAGAACCGCATACTTAATTATATTTACATACCAATGTTGTTCAAATAAATATTTTCCCTCGCTCCTTAATGATTATGGATCATCAAATATCATAATCAGGAGAGTTATACCTTACAGCAAATATTCTAAATACCTTTGATAAATGAAGACTGATAAAGTGGAGTAATATTTTGTAGATGGAAACAGCAAGTATATAGTAATTATGAGGCTTCGCTTTTCTCTCGGACGGATGCTTAGTTGGAAAAGTACGAGCTTAGTCCAATAGAGCATTTCGACGCTTCTGCTGAGCCAAATAGTCAATTGTGTCCATGAGGAGAACTGGATTCAGGCGCCCCGTTTCTCGGCCAGATTCGACAGGATCTTTTGTTCCAACTCTTCCACCCTTCTGCTGAAGCAAAGAATCTTTCTTTTCTTCTAGGAATGGTGTCGGAGGTTCATTTTTCTTAACTATCTCCTCCGCCTGCTGAGAAACAAGCAAACATAGATTCATAGATTTAAATACATTTAAATACAGTAAATGAGCGCCGGAACGATTCCAGTTAAAAAATTGACCGTATATATACTATGTAAAAAACGAATTTGCTTACTTCAGTAGAGCTCATTTGCGGAGCTGATTCTGTTTTCTCCGGCATCTTACTCAACAACTCGTTCCAAGTATCAACATGCTGGACTGGACGATTCATCCAGTAACGAACCAACCAAATGATTGCTGAACACGCTACAACACACACCACTATAGACCACATGTTGAATATCCAGGGAGGTCGGAAACAAAGCTTCCTGAAATGGAGAAGGAGCGGAAAGACTAAATTAGGCATTTAGAGGCCAAACCAAGCTACCAAGATTGAGAATTGAGACTTGACACTAATAATTGGCCCACGAATCAGTGTAAAGCATTGATACATTGATTTGGCGTATGTTAATTCAACAGGGTTTCAAACTGATATTCTTTATAATGTCTTCCCCTGATGAAGATTTTACTTTTTGGATTATAAAGTGGTACCACTGCTGGACTGCTGTTCATATGTCAGTATCAATAATTTGCTTAATGGTTTTAAAACTAACTTTGTTTCCGTTGGCTGTATTTTTTAAAGAACTAACATAGCGCAGTGATTCGAAGCAATACTGCAAACACTCGATTTGGAGGATAGGTTTAATTTTGGAGCTTAGAATTTGGCGTCGAACTAGGAAATCCTACCCGACACCCGGTACTGATCTCGTGTGTGCCCCACATTGGTTTTTCTAATACTCTAACATCTTCCTTTCACCTCTCTATGTCGTAGACCGTTTGTGGAAGTATCCAGAATATGCAATAATATGTAAAATCGTAATATTATTTAACTAATGTACCTATGCAAGTTTCAACTGAAATATACAAGTATAAGTTTAAGTGTTAGTAGATCTTTGACATTATAATTAAAGTAGGTACTTGTAAATTTCATTTGAATAGTATTACGCTTCTGCATACGATATTTTGAGTTGATTTTTGTATTCATTGCTAATATGTGATAATTTGCATACGATATTTTGAATTGCATGTTTCTTCTTGGCGCTGAGAGCTGAGACACATTGGCATTGGCATTGAAAAACTTGTATACATTAGTTAAATAATATTACGCTTTTACATATTATTGCATATTCTGTATACTTCCACAAACGGTCTACGACATAGGGAGGTGAAAGGAAGATGTTTGAGGATTAGAAAAACCAATGTATGGCACACACGTTACGTAACGTGTGTGCCCCACATGGCGTGTGGGGCACACAAGAGATCAGTACCCGACACCCGACCAGTACAAATCATGCTAATTCCTAAAACGACTAAAAGTAGGTCGTGTTATTCGTCAGGCCCTCATACATAGAAACGGAAACGTCAAGATATCCCGCTTAGTACTAGTTACTGGTTGCGTGAGGCCTCGGACTTGAAACTTAGGTGCTGCATGTTCGGGTTTTACAATACACGGGTTCGTTTGGATCTAGCGGGGCGCAACAGGGTGTCTCATCAGTGAAGTGAGTTACATTCTTTCAAGTTAGGTTAGGTTAGGAAGAACACCCGGAAGGAGTTACATAAATTCAAGCCATGTTTTGTTTATGGATTCATAAAGCCCGTAGAATACCTCAGACAGAGATCTTACGGTTCGTACCTGATCGCATCACTGGTGACCAATCAAACCAATTGTACTTACTTAATAATTGTATACACAGTCAGCTGCACACACTATTTACCTCTTACTTTTGGACGCTGGGCCAAGTGTTGTAAACTTTCAGAAACTTAATTAGTAATTAATCCTCCCTTGCTCAACTGTCTGTTGTCTGTCGTCTCGGTCGTGGCTCGTTGCTACGTGGCTGGGCTGGGCTGGGGCTAGAAGAGCAATGACGGAACAGAAAAGCCAAACTCAAAACTCCTGCACTCGACTCTCCAGCTCAGCTCCGCTTCTTCGTCCTTGTTTTCTGTCCTTTCGCTCAGCTTGGTTGGTTCCGCACACTAGTCTGAACGGCGGCCAAGTTCGAATTTTGCCCCCCAATAATGAACAAATTCATACAGCATGTCTCAGAAGTAATCTACCACCCACCCCCTATCCGATTTTAGCATGTAATGCCAACAAATACAAATCATTGACAACACGTGTTACAATCAGCTATTTGTATAGCGTTTGTACGATTGTAGGTGACCTTATCGATTCACTTTTACCGGATGACAACATTAACGACGCGTTTTTACCGCATGTTCATATTACCGAATGTCCATTTTTGTCGACGTGTGTTTGACAGACTTTTTTTTATGTAAATATGTATCCAGAACGTGAGTTTAATCTTGATATTGTTATCATTACATGCCTTAGTTAGTGCACATTAGCATAGGGCATCGCTCTTTATCATTTCCTTCTATCTTTCTAAGTCTGTCTTACTCAATCGTAGTGATTCTATAAGTTATTGGAAACAACCTTCCTTCTAAGATGTAAGACAGTCCGGATTTTATTTTTAAATGGAACATACAATTACTCGTGTTCCAAGTACTAAGGGCAAGCAGTTAGTCGAAATAAATGGCAGCTTATCCTATGTGGACAAAGTCCACAAAGACGGGAGTACCACGTACTACCGTTGCATAAGTTACAAAATAGGATGTCCAGCTAGGGTCACTGGAAGAGGTGATAAGTGATAAGTTAACATTCTATTTATTTACTGACTATATGTTTAGTCACACGACAGATGCATTACTTGTAGAATATTTGTAAGTTGAAGCGGAAAAGAATAAATCTTATTTGAAATTGAAATTGCTTTTGTATATTAATTATAAAGTTCCTGGAATTACATTACCAAATAAGTAACGGCACCATTATTGACGTAGATGCCCGAGACCACATGTTGAATATCCAGGGATTTCGGAGCCACGAAGCTATAGCAACATTGAGATGTGAGGCTTGATATTTGATACTATGTATGTAATATGTAACTGCACCACGAACCAGTGCCAAACATTGATCTATGTATGTTACTGATCTGCTACAACCTACAACTTATATCATGGATCGAAGTGTTTTAAGAACAATCTACACCGCGTACGAAATTGAACTGTCGCAGGGTTCAGTGCTTGTACCTCTCCATGCTGTTGTGG
>JAQFXY010000247.1:0-41023 GCA_034693865.1 Ceratophysella sigillata
TCCCATGTCAATCCTATCTTCACTACAGGATTTGGGTAGTGTAAATTATCCAGTACTCCATTTTTTCGGTTAAAACCAGAAAATTCGGTTTTTTGGGAATACCGGCGGAAGTTATTGTAATTTCGAAATTCCAACTATGAATCCAAATGCAGCGTATTTTAGGCTTAGCCTATTTTGGGTTCTATATCCAAAATTGCTTAACTTTCCGTGCAAACATATTAAAATTTAATTTAAGCTGAATAAGCCAATTTGTGTTACGTGATAAAACTTTGACCTATTTGAGCTACCTCTAGATGTTAATATTTTTCGACCAAATTTTTTGAGGTTGATTTCCACCTGTAAAGAAACACATTTGGGGGCTCGGACCTAAGTATTTTGACATGTCCCCTGTTTGGGCACCCTAAGCTGCATGCATCATGATGGATACTATGATGATGTAGGCATAAACAGATTTTACTTCTTTGTTCCGAACGTACGCGCGAAGATTACGAAAAGTAGCATAACGTACACGTAACTCCAACATCACAAACCGGCAACAGCTAACAGATACTACTCTGTGTACATTTCTCATGACGCGTGGTGGAAATAGGAAATATCTACGTTTTTCTTTTATTAGTCACTATCAACTGAATTAAATTGATCGTGGTAATTATGTCGTCACCAGTTTCTGCTCTGCCCCCGGTGAGGCTGGCAGTGGACCGAACCACCGTACTCTGCCGAAGGTCGACGCTCTATGATTCTGGATATGGAAATGGAGCTCAAGGACGTGTGAGTACTTTACTTACCTAAGGCTGCGTTCTACTTTTCTGGCAGAGATTCTTGTTCGTTCATCGTTCGGTTAGTTATGGTAACGTCCTAGTAATGATTTCAGTCAGGTTAGGTTAGGTTAGGAAATACGCCCACAACGACTGACTACACGGGCGTCTTGACAAACCTAACCTAAACTGACCATTCAAAAAGCCCGTCACCGACCGAAGCAATTTATTTAAATATTGGTAATTGACATCAGCGGCTTAAAGTGAGAAAGAGTAAGTATCGCCTATGACCGAAGACATAGGACGTTTGACTTCTGGCTTAGGTCTGATAGGTCAGTCAGGCGTCAGGGGTCATGGCGTGGGGTCATAAGGGTCGAGGCGGAATTAGTTGTATGCATATAACTTGTATTAGTTATCTTATGTCTGCCCATGTCTAATGTCCACTTTCCTGTCGGCCTCGACCCTATGAACTACTGGTTTGTATAGATAATCGACATATTACATCTTAGGACAACAAAAAACGAGTTGATATCGCTGAAATTTTGTCATTGGGCTGCAGGAATATGATGAAGCATTATGGTAGTGGCATTGTGACAGGTTTAAATATCACAGGTCATTTTTGGCCACTGCACTAGTCAAGTCACTACATAACTTAATGAATGAAATCGGTTGCGGTTTTCCCTATTGTAGACACGTAAAAGCCTAGAAACTCCAAAGCCCTTCAAATCCGAGGCCTCAATTTAAATTGCCGTTTACTCATTATTACGTGTCAGGTGTCAGACCTCAGACTTGAAAGGGTTTCTAGTTTCTACATTTTTATGCCTCCAATACACACTACTAAAATTCGTTCTGCAACTTCGAAACCGCTGTTCTTGAGGCCGAACTATCAACCTACTACATTTTATGGGTTTTGAAAGGCCTCATTTTTCAAATACCTATGATTTACAGTTGAAAATACATTATTGTGTTTGTTGAGGGTGGGCCCTAGCCAATCGTATGCAACTTGCCCATGTTTCAGTTTTAGGATCTACGGATACGGATGCGTTCAAGCCAAGCGTGCATGGCGCGAGGTTTGAGATGAAACGCCAATGAGGTAAATGTTTTTTGTTTTAACCTGGGTCATAAAACAAGCAACCATGACCAAAATCAACAGTTTCTAATTTCACTAATACCGTAATTGTAATTAATCCTCACCGCTAGTACAAGTTTTGATTAATAATTACAGGAAACATTCACTGAATGATCTCTGAATTGTAATTGTGCGGCTGATTTCAATACCAGTAATTACATTTCATTTTGTTCGTTGTTATTATTCAGCTTTGCTTTGTACGGAATTAATAAGAACCCTTGTTTTTATAAAACTACGCTCAGGACGCAGCATTTTGCCATATATCGTATCCGTAGATAACACGTTGAAAGGTTAGATGTTAGATATCGAGATTTGCCAACATGGCAAGTTTTGACGTGTGTACTCGCAACGTTACAAACGCAACTAATCAGAGTTCAGAGTTCATTAACTTTCTTGGCTGATTTGTCAGACGCGTTTAAAGTAGAAATTCTACACAAACATAACGTCCATAAGAACCCGTCGGAAGATTAGCCAAAAACCAACGAGCTCGCATATATGTACATAGGTAAACATTCGGTTTCAATTCAAAGTTGAAAAGTAAGTTACCAGTTTGGCTGAATCAGCTATTTCATGGGAATACTTATTAAGCATCAAAGTTTACCAATAATGTTTGTTTTTTTAAATCTTGCGCTTGTTGACGGTAACATGTTATATTTTTGTAAAAACAGAAATAATACAAAGCATCATTCGATTTTTCCTTCTTATTTATGTATACAGTGTTCAGATGAAGTGGGTGGTTAAAACACTGCCAACATACCCGATTTAAAACTACAAGATTGGGCCAATCCGTATGATCCAATAGTTGTAGAACCTAAATGCCTGGATTGGAGGTGAATTCCACTAACTCCAAATAGTACAGACCACACGAAAAAGTGCTTGTTCCTTCAGATTAGCCTATTTCGTAAGGTGAGGCTCTAGCTTGCCTCTGGAGCAAAAAGTAGGGTATGTGCCCTTCGTTTCTTCTACCGGATGAGCCTCTATTCCCAAGTTGTTGTTGCGTACTGGGGTAATGCGAGGTGGGGCAGAAAACAAACAATTCCAATTTCCAATCCAAGAGCCTACACACACACACACACAGCTCGTCTTCAAATCTGAATCTATTATTCTTTTTCTCCAAAACTGTTTATCTGAAGAGGTTCTTAATTTACGATTTAAGTCCAGTTTAACTGTAATAATAGTCCAGAATTACGTAATTTTATTCCTTCCTCGTCCTCTAAGGACCTTTGCTCACCACATCTCTCCAATTATCCTCAATTCAATCCCGATCCAGGTAAAATAATTTATACAGATTTTGTAAATTACAAAAGTTTCAAAGGTGACGTGAAGGGCAAATATCGGGATTTTTCCTTAGCAAGGAATTTCTTCTTCTGTAATTTTATGAACTAACACTTTAAACTAATTGATGCTCCTGACATTGATTATGCCCATTTTTTGAACGGGCTGCAGCAAAACTATGAATTCTAACCGAAAAGCTGTTGACCTGTCATTTGTCATTCATAAACTTACTTAAAGTATTATCATGTGAATTACTACAGTTTGCGTCCATAATAATCGAAGACGCGAAATTGATTTATCATATTTTGTAATCAATTCAATGTAAAGCTTCTCTGCTTCAAAAAGTATAGATTTTCCGGCCAGCATTTCATTTTGGAAAGGTTGCGTTGACACACCGGCGGCTCTGAGAGGCTCTAGCTCCGGCTCCGAGTATATTGGAGCCAGCTGTTTGGTTCCGACTCCGGTTCTGACCTGAGCCGGAGCCTATGATGCTCTAGCGTTTACCATGATGTAAGATGTATTGCGTAAACGGAAGCCCAATTTCAAGTCTAGTATAAGAGTATTCATCCTGAGGCCTTGGACTTGAAACTTGGGTTTTCAGGTTCCACATTTTCAGTTTTGACAATAAGTACGATGTAAGATATACGAGCGTGGTCTAAAACCAAGTAGCTTCGAGTTCGCATCAATACTAGTAGCTACAGGATATATATATTTTGAGCTTCGTAAAAATAAAGATAATGGTTTCCAAGTTTATTTAAGGAACAAGTTGCTTGCGAATCAAACAGCCTGTTACGATTTCATTTAAAATTTATCTCATTTTTACCAAATCCACATGAACACTGCGAAGTACTTTGAATATCACTGATCTGGAAGTATTTGCATAGACTGATTTTAACCTTATTTTACATATTCTCAGGGATTGTTTCATTGGGATGGTGAGAAACTACAAAAGGAAGACTGAGGACAGATGGACGAAAGAAGACCTGCTTGTCGCCCTGACTGCAATTAAGGAGAGCAAATGCAAAATTAACGATGCTGCTCGTCAGTCCGGAATTTCAAGGGCCACGCTCTACCGTCAATATCAGAAGTTTCTACAGGCTGGAGGGAAGCTGGACGTGAATCAATTCCGGACCTGTGGAGGAAATCCAATTCTGACCAAAGTAGAAGAAGACGTCCTAGAAAAAACTATAATGGACTTGAGAGAACAAGGGTTCACCGTGGCCTCGAGCGATATCAAGCGTATTTGCTATGAGTACTGTGACTCTAATGGTATTCCAAATCAGTTTAGCAAGGAAAAACGAATGGCGAGTGATGACTGGTATTATGGATTTCTGAAGCGGCATGAAACAGTTCGAGGTCCTCGGTCTGACAAACCTGAACCAGAAAGTGAACCACCTATACGGAAGCGCAGGTCACCGGCGGTAGCGGCCAAACCCGAGAAACGTCGAAAGAATAAATCTATTGAGTAAGTTATGAGATGTTCAATGTTCCTCTACAACATACATATACTTATGTTGATAGTTTAGGAATTCCTGGGTATTCACGTGTTCAATAAGCGAGTCGAATTACTGAATTAAGAGCTAACGATGGTTAGTTTATTAGGGGAAAATGTAATTTTGTAACTACTTATTCACAGATGGTATTAGAATCATGTGGGATGCTGTTGCAAGAAGGAAGAACTCGGCTTCTCCATTACAGCTCTTGCAAGTTCTGTATCTTCCAACAAGTAAATACGTGTTAGCTTAGTACAGATTACATTCATTTTTCTGTACTGATATTTGTAAGTTGTGTCTAGTAGTGGTTTACTGCGTACTATATATACAGATTAGATTCATTTTTCTGCGATATTTAAAATACTTGTAAATAATGGTAGGATGAACAGCTACGAAATATTTAATTGTAAGTAGGTATAAGTATAAGTAAGTATTGATGTATTACACATATTATATTCTCTAGTTTTAGTTACTCACATTCTTATATTGACACTACATATATCAATTAAAATCAATCTTTGTTTATACGCTCTTAACTGCTCAGAATTAGAATTGCCCAAAACTAATTGTTTTAAGATTTCCGCTACTACTTCCATGCTCACTTCCAGAATGGGAGGAGGAGTTTTTGAGAATTCCGCCGGGTCTTCCGTTCGGATGATTATTGTTATGAGCAGGTCGTGAGTTATTATTCCCAACCTGGATAGTCACTTGTCCATTCCGATTTGTTTTGATTTCATTATGATTCTGAGCTGGTCTCGTTAGTTGACATCGGGCCAGTGCATTCTCGAGCTCTCTTTGTAGAATCATGTCTTCCTTCGTCACTGGATTGCCAGCAGAGTCTTTGAGGAATTCAAGGCGTGAGGGCTCAGGTCGGGAGTAGACGGAAGGATAGGCTGTCAAACGAACCACTTTCTCCATTCCAGGCTCCTTCTGTGAAAATAGGAAGCGTTAGGAATTATATACATATATCGAGTCTTTAATAGTCAACTCCATAATTTCACTAACAAGTTTACACAATAATTGCAAAGGAATTTAGTTGGAAATGGACTTCGAGAGCTTATAATCCTTCCCAATAGTATTTTTAAGAATTTATTATAGAAACTTTTTTGAAAGGGATGCATGTACTTAAGAACTACCTCGAAAAATTAAGCGATTTGCTTGCTATCAAAAGGCTTGCACAGGAAACTCAAAAAAATTGAAAATGTTTCCTAGTATTTAACGGAAATAATTAAGCATCTCAAAGAATAGAAAATAATTTAAAACGTTCATAGTGAAGATATTTATATATTACTGGTCTGCAAAGGATTGTCTTGTTGTTGTTGAAAATAATAATTACACGAATTCCCGGCAATTGTTTTTTCTACATAGTAAAGGAGACACGCATAATCACCAGCACAGTGAAAATGATAATAGTTAAGAATCAAAGCATTATTGTCAATGTGAGTAACGTAGACATGCGTTCATAGTTCGTATTCCTTACCCGTCGTCTATCCGGAATTGGGCTTGGACTATTCGAATAATCGGGAGACGGGCTTTCAGGTCGCTCGTCTTCTTCTGCTCGCTCTGCACTGTCAACTTTGGATTTGTTTCGAGTCTGCGGCTTCTCCTTGGTTAAACTGTTGAGGTGGTTGTCAATTACTTCTTGAGTAATAGTACGTCGCAAGTCATCAATTGAATTTGGGCCTGGAGGTGGCTGCAATTACGAGAAACATGCGTGTAACTCTACAATATTGACAAACAAAATAAGATCATCCGTACTCTATGCAGAGAAGCTCACAGCGAATTGCGTATATTGGTTTAGATGCATCACTAAAACTGGCAATACATGGATATATTGTTTCGAATATGCGGCAAGTGCCAAGTTAGCAATGTAAATGGCTAGCACACTTTGAACAGTTCCCTATTAAAAATCTAAAAAAGATTTATGGTATTGGCATAATTGGAATAATCATATTGGAAATTGAAACAGACTCGTATTATGGAAGAAAGTGGGTAATGTGTGTAGACAGTGGTAAGTAAGTGTCATGTGCCCGAATTCGCAATAACTGAATCCCATTTACTGGTATTTGTATAGGTTCAGCAGGTTGAAACTAAAGTATTACTTGAGTCTGAAGTCGTACTGCTCAAAAGTCACCCAGTAGAAAGTTCGAATTCCAGACGAAATTGTAATGCAATGAGCAAAACAGTATGCACAATTCAAAATTAGGCATAGGTGCCTGATTTCCTACTCGTATCAATAACAACTTAATACAATACGTAATATTACATATAAATAGTTTAATCTACTCTGATTTACACTTAAAACTATTGGTTTGGTGGCGAAATCGAAACCATGTGTCGTATGGTTCATTTTGCACTCAGCACAAACATTCATTTATAGTACTTAATTGAGTTTTAATCTGCAGAACCATACGAACAGATTCTTGCTCTTCGATTTCGGATAAATAGGGGAATTTATGGATTTTATTTGAATAGCTGTAATTCTGATATTGCGAATTCGTACAATGGGATCAGCCCCATAAGGCAGACTACTAAGTAAATACGGTGCGGAAACAGAAGAAAGCTTGCCTGTCGACTCTGAGGTTTCCAATGTGAAGTCACAGTAATATTAGGTGCATCTACTACGTAAATATGTACCATTCGATAGAATAAATTGAGATATTATAAAACTATCGAAGAAATTGCATCTAGATTTAAAAACAATGGATCATAGAAGAAATAGACGAATTGTAGGGCTACATAAGAAAAGTGGAATAAATGTTTTAACGGTCGTGCCCAGAAAGAAGGTTATAATTACCGGAGGTGGAGGCGGTGGAGTGTTTTTCCGGATAACGTGTTGCGTTACTTCCCGTTCCGTCTCTTGTACTTCCTGATGCTGTCTCTCAATCCGAAGCTGCCTCTGGCGAACAATTCCAGCCACCCTTTGTTCAACCATTTTACGAGCATGTTCCACTTCCTTCTGAATCCTCTTGGCACGGAATGACGCCCGTTCCTATTGTATCACAGTCGTTCAATACAAAGATCTACTGAAGCGATATCCGCAAAGTTTAAATGTTAAGAGCCAGGTTAGCTTTTGAGCTAGCGCGCCATGCAGGCCTGTGTTACTGCATGCAAGTAGTCTGAGCCGCTCGCCTGAGTCAACTGCTTGACCTAGAATTATTGAATCATACTAGAAAGGAAAGCTGACCTTCGAGACCAGAGAGCAATTTAAGCTTTTTCTGGTTTATCTGTGACAATTAGGTTATATTAAACTCACTTTTTCTGCAGGTGTTGGAATTCAATGTCACTTTTAGTGGGTAAACCAAGATTAAATCAAGAGATAATTAAAATGTTGTTCTTTGGAATGTCCGCTTTTCAACGACACGTGGCGTGATTATACATCAAGTTGTTGACTCAGGCGAGCAGTTCCAACTTCGTGCATACCCTAATATGCAGCAGCAGGGCGCACAGTATGAAACCTAACCTGACTCTTAAAGGGATATTTATATGCAGATGGTTGGGAGTTGCGTCAGCCATTTACATTACACAGAAGATTTTCGAAGCACGCCTGCAACGTTTCCTTCTCGTATTTTATATATTAGGACGCTTAAGTGTAAAAAAACGCCCGCGATTACTAACTCCTGGAATGTCCATGGCTGGCCAACTCGCTGTGAGCAACTCTGTAACACAAACTTCTCTTGGAGGAAATCCGTTCTTTCCATCCTGTTCCTCTTCCAACGAATGGGCAAACATTTTTCGATGTGCTTTCTTAAATTCTTCAATCAATTGTTCATGTTGTTGGCGTTTGGCATCATCTACTGGGGCTGTGAACGGAGCTGCAATTTTCTTGGAAGAATCGTTTCCCGGTCCAGAATCGGCTTTCTCCTCCCCATCCTCCCTCAGCTGGAGCTGCTTATTTTCACGGCGCTATGTAAAAACAAATAAATCAAGGCTCAGTACAATGGAATAACATATTTAAGAGGATATTTTCGGAACCTTCGCGCCTGACATTTCGCTTAATGTGGTTGTAAAATATTCACGCTCAGAATACTTTAAAAGAAATTTTTTACGTATTTCATCCAATAATAGTTGTTCGTCCGTTTACGTACGGACATGTTGAAATGAACCCGGAAGTATCGATTCCGGAAGTATTAAATTCTAAACTGACTCGTAAACGAGGATCAAACCTACGTCCTCCTGACCCAATACGAATAGATGTTAAAGTACGTAATAAATCCAAACCCCGCGAGGTGCTTGAAAACTACCTACCCTAACCTAGCGTACCAAGAGAAAATCCCGGAAGCGGAAGCGTGAGCGAACTCTGCGCGATGTTTCCTATTGGTCTGCCACTCAACATGGTGGATAATCTGTCGGAAATGACCTATTTCTAGAATCCACATAGATGGTCGAAGTACCTCAATCCTAACCCCCGAAGGTGTATCAAAAGTATCTGCCTCAGCTTAGTTCTCCAAAGCAAAGTCTCGGAAGCGCAAGCGTGAAGGGAACATAGAATCATGAGGAGTAATTGCTATGGTATGCTACTGAATATGGCGGGTAACACGTGATTACCTGACTTCCTGGACCAATACGGGTCGAATTATATCTACCTCAACCCTAAACGCTAAGTGGTATATTTCGTACGTTCAACTTCGCGGAATGGTGGATCAACGCTAGGAAATGGCCCACTTTCTTATTTCGGGAGCAAATATTCACCCCTGACCCAAAGACCTCCTTAGAATGTCAATTTCAGTTCCAAAATCATAGGTCACTCTGAGCTTGAAGAAGAAGGATGCAGCAATCTGCTGCAATCACTCCGACCCATCGACATCCTGCTTGGACCCTTACTATAGATACTGAAGAATCTGGACTGGACACTGGACAGCTATCCTGACCACTAGGTTTGGAGAACTGCAGCATACTATACTGCACACAGCAATAACCAATGGGGGAAGGATGGACTGGACCACCCCAATACCAAACAGTGCCCATGGAAACCAAGGAGTATACTTGTCATACCCCGACGGAATCTTATTGAAGGAGCGTCCCAAGCTTTTTATGGATTCCGCAGTGGATGAACGTACTTCAAATTCATTGGCCTACATGGACGCAACCTATGATCACGTTACGAAAGATGGACTCATCAAAAAGAAGGTAATGCCGAAATTCTCATGTGTTATTTATATCTCGATTGTTTTTAACTAGGAATCGTACTCTGAACGAACGTAGCTGTATCACATACCCCAAACCCGTTTACTATTTGTAAGATACGAAGCTTGCAAATGAGTTTATCAATGGGAAATTGACATGAGCGGTAGGTGCTCTCCAGCTTAGCAGTGACAATTGACCAGTATAGTGTGAAAATGATTTTCAAAAACTTCGTTTCCATAGGTACTGATACCTGGAAACGGAATCAAGCTCGATAAAGGATGCTTAATGAAGATTCACTACCAAATGTTTGCCTTCGGTATGGACGCACAGCGGGATGAGACGCCATTCTTCTCGTCCTGGACTGAAGTGGAACCTAATGATGATCAACACTTGGCTGGGTTCATATCAACTCCTAAGGAATACAGACTGATGAGTGGGCAGGTCATCGAAATTCTGGACGTTGGAGTTAGCACAATGGAGGTCGGAGAAACGGCCAACTTCCTGACAAGAGGACATCACGGCTTTGGGTCATTTGAACAAACAGGTATTGCCAATTCAAGCAAATTGTTGTGCCAATTGATTCAAGGTGGAGCTGTTGAGTATATACGCTTTTGCGGATATCTGCACCGTTTTTGGTGCGGATGAATCCGCACAGTCGAATCCGCAGCAATTGCGGATTTGCGGATATTTAGTTTGAAACTTGTTTAACACCCAATTTTGGCTACAGGGAATATGCTTAATCCCTAAAACAGGAAATATGGTTCAATTTATGGAAGGTTTTTAACGCATTCATAATACTGAAAATATGATCGCTTAGTTTATTAAACTAAAAATTCAATTTTAGACAAAATAGCAAATGGAAGTACAACAGAAGAACATCCAAAAGTCAAGATTCGAATTTCATTTAAAAAGTATTGCTTGTGAAGTCAGCTATATTTCACAGCTCAAAACAGTATTAGGAGGTACCAATGATATAAAAATGGATAGCTATATTTATAATCAAGAAGTTTCGGAACACTGACCAGTTGCCTACACGACTAGCTCAGCCTCGCAGCAGGTATGCGCTACATTGTTTGTAGATCATATATGCACACAAAAGAACGAACCACGTAATTGGTACGTTTGTAAAATGACGAAATATCGTGTTTATGAATTTGTTTATAAATTCTCAGAAGAAAAAGACTAGACTCGCCGTGTAGGTTCTGAGCTTTTTTTTTGACATCTTACATTCGCAAAATCAGCTATCCACAATGCTAACTGCAATTTCGCACATGAAATCCGCATCCGCTTTTCGTGCGGATAGTGCATCCACAACAACCCTATTTCAAGGTAGCTTATCTGTGAATCTTTGAAAATTCGGACGTGAAATACTTGCATCAACTTTTTCTTTATTTATTTTTCAGATGCACCCGCTTTCCTGCAAGTCGAGGTTGTGGAAGGGTTGAAGCCAACAGCTCTTCAGAAGATACTCAAGCGAGTCACTAAGCACCGGCTAAAAGTGAGCTTGGAGGACAGTTACCAGGCTGGCCTTGAATATAGAAGACTTGGAAATAAGGACTTCAACTGTGGACGCTGGAAGGACGCATTGGAAAAGTAAGTCTTCTATGTCATTCGTAATTTGTGATGGTCGATAAGATTTTGGAAAACGGCTGGAGCTCGACTACTAATTGCATGATTTTTCTTAGTTACAAGAGAGGAGCTCATTGGGCGGAAGGGAATTCCGTGCTGAGTTCGGACGACGTCCACAGATTTCACAATCTTCAATTCGGACTCTACAACAACATGGCCGCCTGCTTTCTCCAATTAAAAAAGCACAAATCGGCGATAAAGAACTGCCAGAAGGCACTTCAAATTCCGCTACGACTGGACGACTTGTGCGGTGAAAACGTAGGAAAACTTTACTACAGGTAATTTCTTCTGCTTCTTAAATGCTTATCTGCTCTCACTTTTACACTTGCCTGGAGGTGTACAATGTACGTGCAATATTTACCCACTAAATGTAAATCTTAATTTCAGGCTTGCCATGGCACAATTTCGAATGAACACCTACGAGGAATCCATGAATTCCATCAAGGCAGCCAAGGGATACGAACCCTACAACCCAGACATTGGAAGACTCTATTCACAGGTAAATTCCGCAACATTTATATAATGTACGGTGAAGTTGACATTTCCGATTTTAAAAAACTTTCTAAGTTTTTCAAGAATTTCGGTTCTGGTACATCTAGGCATGAACAATTTCCTTAGCTAAAGTCCAAGGCTATTCTTAATTACACAAAATAGTTCTTTTTATCATTCTGCATGACGGTTTTTCGATTACTTACCGATGCCTTTCGTCTAAAAAAAGTGTATTTTTTTGTTATTTCAAGCTCGATGCCATTTTGGAAAAAAGAGAAGCAGGCCAAGTGCAAGAAAATCGGTGTTAACTACGTTAATTACCCATTGATATCGTTTTTGAATACCAATTGCTTATTACGCTGCCATTATCCATTTTGTTGCTTCTGTTTCGTGTTCGGATTTACGTATAGTCATATATGTAAGTGTTTATGGCTATAGTGCAGATTGTTATTTGCTAACTGAGAATAAAATATAAATCAAGTTGTGTTCAGCAAAAAATAAATGGAGCTTGGATTATGTCAAATTAAATTTACCTCGTTTCGCTTCAGAATCTCCTGCGTCAGAGCTCCAGCAAGGTCTTGATTATGATGGAATGAGTCATTGCTGGAGGAAGAGGAACTTCGTGAAGGTAGTGAATCAGTCTTTTGTTGAGTTTTACGTTTTTTTTCCTGAAATTATCAGAAATATGAAACTGAGAAAAGAGCACAACAAAACGCTGGAATAGTCCGATGAAAGTTGTTGTTTGGTGAAAAAGGTGTTATTAAGTGCGATTAAAAGAAATTGAATGCTCTACCTGAGATAATTGCACGTTGTTTTACTGTTGCGCATACTGCTGTACTTTCTGTGATTAAAATCGTTTTCAACCAAATGGTAAAGCTACATGATTGAGAGTTATATCAAATTATAATATAAGGCTAGAAAACCAATAAAATTTATTATTTCAAAATTACACTGGCTTCATTTTACTAAAGCCCTTATGTTTATGGCCTTTAGGTTTGGACGAACACTGAAAATTCCCCAGATTAGCAAGCCTTTGTTTTGCCAAAACGACATTTGCCACTTAAGTTGAACCATCGCATTTTATAAGTACCTCGAACTTTCTCTTTTCTTCTTCGAGCCGAAGGGCTTCCTCCATGAGCCTCCGTTGCTCCGTTTCCAGCTTCCGTCGTTCTTCGAGCAGTCGAACTTCCTCGCTCCGAATTTTGGCATTCGTGTCCTCGCCCTTCACTTCAATGATAATGGACTCTTTCTCAGCGGAATGCCACACCTGCTCAACTTCATCCCATTCCATATTCCGGTCGAGTGCCACTATTGACTTGGACTTTCGGCTCAGCCTAATCCAAAGTGTAAAGAGTTATCAGATGGAGGTCAATACTTTTTATTATCATTCAACTCTTTGGCAGTCGTAGAAAGTTTAGCGGCCATTAAAGGCAACTCATCCGCAACATCTAACATTCAATTAAGGATTAATTAACGCTATTTATACTGATTCGAAACTCATTATTAGATTAGGTAAAGGAACACACTGTGAACAAACCAACGGTTCTACGCCATAAAAACCAAACCAATAAGAACCACCGAACCAAATATTCTGCCACAGAAGCCATAATTAATTCGAACGATTTGTATTCAGAAAATATAAAATCAATATTATTACAATATTATTTACTAGTACAATAGGTAGAAGCCGGCTCTGAAAGCATGACTCATACATACCGTTGCCTTTATCTGCTGTGGCCCTTATGATTTTGGCTACTGTAAGAATTCGAATAATAGCCTTTCTCGAATAGTACCCCCCTCGAGCTTACAATTAGCTCAATTCAACTCCGTTGCATACGCGCATCTGATTCGGGTAGGCTTTGCACGTAATTGACAAGTCTGGATGACAAATACATGATTGCAATTTCTTTAAAGTTGGTACTTCATTCGTGGTTTACTCTGTGCAAAACACGGTAATTTTCTCAAATGTAGACAGATTTTTACCGTCTTGATAGAAAGTAATACCATATTTCGCTAGACAATCTTGTCTATATTCGCGCTTTGGAATAGTAGCCGATCTGGAATAGTTCCGGGTCAGCGGGTTAGCTGAATGCGTGGTACGTAGTACTAGCCCGGGCTCATAATTATAGTGCTAATCGAATAGTTACGGTATATTTGTTTGGTACCTACTGTTTATCATGTGGCTGCTATTGTGATACGGTTCAGTTTACTTGGCGCGTGCTTTCCACACCTGTAGCCTGTAACATTCTGCAGCGATAGCACATAAAAGTTGCTCCGAAAGCTCATGAATGGCATGCAGCTTACCCTCTGTCCTCGGCCGCCTGTTCCTCAGTGACCATGGAGAGTCTTTTGGGAAGTTCATGTTGTTCCACAACAACGACTTCGGAGGGTGTTGAGGTTGAGGAAGTCTCACTACTGACCGAAACATGAGCCTCACCGTTTAAACTACTTGCCGAACTGTTGTAGCCACTCGATTCTCCCGGAAACAAGTCTGAGGCTGCTCCTTTAATCACGGAAAGACTCAGCTGCCGACTTGACTTGAGATGATACACGGCCTAAGAAGAGAACAGAAATTAGTCAGATCAGAGCTCATCAGTCAGTAGAGCGATATCACCATAAACCCGAAACTCGAATTAGCTGATGTTCATCACAGCAGAAGTAATCATTTGAGAGGGAGCACCTGAGCATTGGATTGTACTGTTCTTTTTCCACAGATTTCAACTCAGAGCTCATTCAGACGAAATCTATGCCTAAAAGGTGTGGACTTTTACATGGTAGAAAAATTCAGCAAACTTTAGCCCATATGGGTACACGGTCTGCTGTCGGAGCTATTGTAGAATCAGACGCTGCTCGGCCAGGAAAATCTGCACCACTGAATCTACTAAATTAGTTTAAACTTGAAAACCGCAAGTTCTTCTTCTTAAAATTAACTCATTTTTTAAACAGTTTTCTGAAATACAAGAAAGGCTGGCATTTGTCATTAAACTATAGTGTATGGAAGAAGTTACAAGGGAACCCCAAGGGCCAGGGAAAGGTCAGTCCGACATCAGAGTATTACTAATTTTATGTGTACACTTAAGCATGTTGAGGTAGCCACGACATAGAGATACGGATGTGAAGCCTGTAACTTGTGGACCGATAGACCAGAAGTCAAAAGGCGATTCAGAATTCTCATCGAAACGTATTTTTTGTGTAGAGGAAGGATTGAGGATTGAAAGGTGGGTAAGGTACAGGTTAAGTACAATCTACATTATTATGTTCTTCTGGTTTCGGTTATTGCTTGAGTGATCTCAGACTATTTTATTTTCAGAAGAACAAGAGAAGATCAAACTTTTATTTCATTCTCCAACAAAAGAAGCGAGAGTTTTTTCCCTGAACGTCCTACAACAATATACTTCTGCTCCGTCTGATTCTTCGAAAATGTTCCCTTTGAAAAAGTTCCCTTGAAGACAAGTTTGCACAATTAAATACCTAAACAAAATCTAACAGACTGTAGCTTGGCGAAAATTGACAGTTTGAAGGAAAAGAGAAACCTTTTCGGTGGACTTTTTTCTACTGAACTTTTTTAGATGGAATTTTTTCGGTGGAATATTTTCAAGGAGCCTATTCGTAGCCGACTACTTGGCCATTCCCTGCATCTTCGTCTTCTTCGCCTCTTCTTAATTCCTATTCTCATCATGCTCACTCACACATAACAGTAAGGAGCGGAGGCAAAAGAAAAAAGGAAAAATAGACGCAGATTATTATTAACATTCTGCTCCTTGTGAGTTGTGTAAAAAAGAACAGTTTCTACTTTCATGATTTGTACATGAGATTATTGTGTAATCCAGTATGTAATAATCATGAGCAGTTAGGTTTGGGTTGGAGTAATCCGCTTCTCACTTGGTTGGTCTAGCCTATTATTACCAGATCACTATTTAAAACATTTGTTGGCAGATCAAGTTTATAGTTCAACACTAAAAGGGAACTCCCTTACCTCGGCAAACGGGATATTGAGAAAGGAATGGCCGTTACACTGAAGGATTTGATCTCCTGGTCTTAATCCGGCTTCACGTGCAACTCCGCTCGACTTTGTCGACTGAACAAATATGCCCGGCCGCTCAGGTGGACCTTTACAAATGCTGTGAACATAAGATACAATTAAATAATTATTAGAATTGGGGCTGGGTCATTGCCAGAACAGGAAAATTCAAAGCTGGCACCTCATTATATTTAGCATGTCCTGTTGTGGAATTCCACGCCAATTGGGATATGCGATACGCGGCTATGTGCTGTGCGGACTTAGGCTTAATCTCCGAAAAGGCAGAGCTAAGGCCCGTCATGATTCGGCTATGGAGGTACTTAAGTACGCCTGTCGTAGCAATATTTCAAATCAATATGCATATGATTAGTCGTCATATACAATACGCAAGATGTAGTTTTTTGTAATGCGATGTCGCTAATTTCAGCATCATACAATTTAATTTATTAGTTTCCATGTTAATTAACGCGACTATTTGAACAATATACATACCACTGGTTTGAAAAATTGGTAGGACATACGTACCTATAAGTATCTCCACAATCGAAACGTCACGAGCCTTTAATTTTAGCCACTGCCTGTGCGGATATGGAGGCTTGATTAAGCATTGAGAATTTTACTTGCGTTTGAGAAATTGCTTTCATTATAAATCCAAATTATTGCCTATGTATCTCTAATGGCAACCGTTTTTACGCCTATATACAGTTCTCGTCTATTCAGAGTGCCGTGTTTGACGTGAAGTACGGAATCATCCCCAAAACTGCTGCGGTGAAAGTTGAGCAAACAAATACTGACAGTTCTATAGTAAAATGTGTATATTTACACTTAATTGAAAAAGTAGTAATTTCGTTTTCAGCATTTACTTATTTTTATTTACATTGGTTTCTGAAGCTCGGAGGGGTGCACCACATGAAAAAGCGTTTTCGAGCCTATAGCTACTATGCGTAACAGCAATGATGAACGGCAATGAGCACCGTGAGTTGGAATTAATTTATTTGTTTCACTTTTCATTCCTGTGCCTAGGTACCTACTCCTGTTTCTGCATTATTTTCCATCCATTTCAATACACGATGTGCAGCGTAAAGTTAAATAAATATTCAGAGATGCTCAGTGCGAGTTTACCAGGAATTTATATTAAGGGAAAAACTTATGGATGACAAAGATGGAATGGCACGCGTATGGCTGAACTTTTTCACTAAACGATTAATGACTGGCAAACTGACGGCTCTGTTCCTTCGTTGTTGAGCTAGATTAACAAAATAAATCGTTTAGTTTAAAGAGAGTGAATACGGAAAGGATGTCAGGGAAGAGTCACTTTTTATTTTTAATACATCCAATTTTGGGACCGAGCGTGAAGCCTGAGTTTAGAAATGAAGACGGTTATTATTTTAGGTCCACGTCCGCATATGCAAATAATAAGTATTATAGCCAAGATTATACTTGAGAATGAAGTATCCCTTCCCATCAACTCGAGAGCTAATATAATTTTTTACGACGCACGACTACGGCAGCCTGACAATGACAATCAGCGGACTCTCATAATAAAATAAAGTATTTCTGTCATACATTAGCCTTTTTACTCCATTCCGCCGCTGCCGCTCTCGCTCGTCCTTTCGGAAACTTCGTGAATCCTATTACCATGTTGCTGTTTCCTTGTCATATTATTATTGTCAAGTTTAGGCTTAATTTCTGTGGAGCAGTGGCACGATGAGGCAGAAAGGAGGTTAGCTCCATCACTCTCTAAACGAAACGTGGATGAGACGCATCTTCCTTTCGTTATTATACCGTCCTTCCGAATATTGGAACGGTAACTGGTAATAAGTACTGTCCCCAAAGTCATGCTAATTGACTCGAGACTCGAGTAATCACATGTATTAACGTATGGACGTAGGATGAGCTACTGGACTCGTAATTTATATTCCCTGTTGTGCTGTATTATTTGGTAGTACAAACCCGTGAAGTGCCAGCCACACGAGTACAGCAGGTCACCAGTTTCCATGGTCATGCTTGTAAATTATAGTCATGTCACGTCATTATGAACATTATGAACACATTCATGCTCACGTGTTTGGCAAAAATTGGAATGAATTTTTGCTCTTTCCCTGCTCGCGTTCCTAGTTATACAGAGCTATACAGAGCGAGTTGGCTATCCACTGAAGAGCTGATGGAGATAGATAAACCCACCCCAGTTGCTTGAATAAAATTCAGTATAGACGGTTGGAATTTGTAATATTAGTTCCGGGTAATGCAATTGGCTAGCTAACCCGTTGGAAGCAGTGCTGTAAAAATTATTCAAAACGTGAATACAATAGAAGTTCAAATACTTAATATAAACAACCGTCCCAAAAGCAAGGTAATGAAAAAAAGTTGAAAAGTCGTCAAATGTAAGCTGACGCTTGAACTTGAGTTTTAAATTATGTCAATTAGTGAGAATTCCTGTTAAAGCTCAATTATAAGATTAAGTTTTTCACAACTGTCTGTGTAGGTACGTGCATTAGAGCGCAAACGACTGGGTTATACGTAATAGACTAGAGATCTACATAGTACATACATAGCTAACTGTTCCTTCTTTAGGTCAAGCTGAAGAAAACAAATGCTTGGTCTAGATCGCATTCATAAAAAACCACATGAGATAACAATCCTCTTGAAAATGACCGTAAGACGCTAATTATGTCGCTGAGTCATTAAGCAGAAAATGTTTGTCTTCCGTTTTGTGAAGGAGATGATTCGCATGAGACCAGAGATTATTCACCGACTTTCAAGTGCAAAATAAAGTAATTGCTTTACGCGGCCTGAGTAGCTATGATCTACGTGTGTACTTGTCTTCTAATTAATAAGCAGATGATAGGGATAAGGAAGCAGTAAGACTCTTCACTAGGCCCATTCATTTACAATTAGGCTGCATGCAGTTGAATTAAGCCGCATATGAATGCACCCTGTTCTACTGCTACTTGGGGACACGCTCGTAGCTCAACAATTTTAAGTCCTTTAGAAAAGATTTACGCAAATTAGGCCGAATCCTAATTGCGGGAGCGTAATTTTTGCTTATTTACGAAACAGGTCAGATCCCGTCACAATATAATTTGAGAGCTAAACTCACCAGCAGCCCAAGCCGGAGTGTCCATTCGTGTTTATGTAAACTTTGGCTTCCGTCCCGTGAAACTCAATACGGGAGTCGGGTTGGGAGGATGTGTCGGACATTCTTGAGGCTAGTGGCAGGTGGGATGAGGTGTGGTGATGGGGTCGATTGGGTGGCGTGGAAACGGACATGCCACTGGATTTATTATTATTTTCTGGCTCAGGAGAAACCTGAGTTTCTTCGACGAGTCTCCAGGTCAATGGTTCACCGGGTTTTCTGAAACCATAAAAATATGTGAATTGAATGGGAACAAAAATGGAAAGACAATGGATGTTTTTATGCCGATCACACGTTTATACGAAATATAACATTATTCAAAAAATTGCTTTATTACTTCAAATGGAAAATACAAATCTTATTGTATTATCAAGCAATTGTACAGGACAGGCACAGTGCGAACAACAGCTTATTGACCAGCTTTCACGATTCCAGAAAAGAATGCCGTACCTACTTGTAATTTCGTATGAAAATAGGTTTTCGGACCAAAGTGAGACAACAGTCAGGCATTTGGCATTTTTACATTCGCTCTTTCTAATAGTGTATTCGGTTTTGGATTTAGCATCCTAAAATATTGAATTCCAGTAATTCATCAGATCTAAAAAAATTATAGCTGATATATTGTCATTTTCGATTATATAAATGAAAAATACAGAGAAACAGAATGCACCATTGGAAAATGCTTTGCAGTTCTTTGAAACCGTATGGAAAGTATGATTACTGCCTCATTTGGGAATCAGCTGCAAAACTTGTTATTGATATCCGGGCTGGTTTAGTTACTTGTAAACACATATATTCAAGAATTCCAAAGGAAAGTTTATCAAATAAATACGGCAAGCTCGAATAAGTGTAGTTCTTAATACAAGCGACTGGTCAACTCGCCAGGAACAGCTCCGCCAGAAGAAGAAGACATACATATATAAAATGGGAATACTTACTCTCGAACTGGTATCATTCCCACGCCTGAAACAAAAGGAAACAAAATGATGATTACAAATTACAATTCTTGTCTAGTTCCTCCAAAGTGACTCTGCAGTTGTGTTCTTGGTGGCAGAGAGGAGCATGCATAATTGAGAACTAATCATAGACAGGACTAGAATGAGAAGACCCGTAATTGTTTCAGATAATTCAATGACTCGAACTGAAGACGAAACGAGAGATTAGGAAGATTGACTGCACAAGAGCTCACTTTCTAAATATAGGCGACGGGATGGGCAGCTCAAATCTATTTATTTATTTACTCATTCTAATTCTCGTCAACAATAATATTATCATGTCATGCATGGATTACAGGCACAATTCCGTCCTCGAGCTATGCAATCCGCCTCATACGCGTGGAACGGCTTTCAAATCCCTTCAATTCCCTTCTTTCTAAATAGTACGGCCTATCAAGAAGAATAATCAACCTATATCTCCATATTACATTCTGTCTCGAAAGATGCAATTTCGTATTTACATATTATTTTATGGCCTCCTCTGCGTTGATGAGTAAATACAATAGGCTGAGACAGATAGTGCAAACAAACGCGGAAAGCTCTGGATCTAATTCACCATCTAAACCAAATATTTCTGCATGTTACAGTCAAATACACGTATGCATGTGGATACACACATTGATATGATAGGTTGACATGAACTTAGGTTAAACATAACAGAACTGTAACAATTATCCATCATCCTTGCAATATTTCAACCCAATGGAATATATTTATGTAAATAAATTCAAGAAATTCAATAGTTTCGTGTTCCTATTTTTAAACCCTGTCTCGAGCTTGTAGCTTTGCTGATTCTTTCAATTCAATTTCATGATTACAAATTGGCAATATTAATGTAGAAATCACCAGGATTCAAACAAAGCTCATCACCGCATGCTCTAGTGTTTCGCAATCTAAAATCAAGCCTATATTTCGATTTTGCTAATTAATTGCAAGCTTATGTTGTACTAAATTGTAGATTTGCTATAATAATGCGGAATTTTAAATATTTTAGCACAGTTTAGTGGCTAAAGTAAGTACGTGTATTTCTGAGTTGGGATGCTTTTACCGTTGATTCGCAATTGCAGTAACATATACATAGATTCATGTACTTATGGCGTCCCAAATAACTTAATGTAGGCTTCATTTTCTACATACATGATTATATTCGTCAAGAAACAATATTATTATAGTTCATTGCTGAATGACTTTGTTTATTAATTTTATTTTTAATCGGTTTGTCCGCTCCACTCTGGGAAGTACATGTGTTGTTTGAGGTTGATGACCTCGAGAGAGTAGCCGTGCAAAAGCCGACATAGGGAAATCATTTCATAGAAGACGAAATAAATAGGAAAAAATTAATTTGGGCCTTTGAAGAAAAAGATAGTTATCATCCGCAGACGAGGAATGCGTAGCACATCACTTCAACAAGCCTCTGTGTGTAAATAGAGGCTCCATACGGCACACCACCACAAACAACAATGCATGGGGTGCCCAGTACGCTACGCTTAACGGGACCAACCTTCTTGGTTTCAGCTTCCATAATACACTCTGAACAAACCCATGAAGAACTGTATTAATGAAGTAGTGTCCGTGGACTCAAGCTCAGGGTTTTTGCCATTATTTCCACGTTGTATTACACGGTTTGCTTATTAACTTCTGGCACATAATCTCTCACAAATCACTGGCCCACACCGTGTCTCTGCGTGAAGAGATGACATATGACTGATGAGAGAAATTAGAATGGACAGATAAACGTCTACTGTCCACTATTGTTAAGAATACTGAGTTTTTCAAGACTTAATGATCGAGATGTAAGTTATGTTGTAGATAAAGTGGGGTGATGAACTAACAACCTTCATAATTAATTAGCCAAACACTTGGAGTTTACATATTTCTACTTGTAAATATTCACAATTCGCAGGGTAGTAGAACTGATTTTACCCTGCACAATGCGGAGCACTTTCTCCTGTAATAGGTCCACACAAAACCATGTGTAATCTTTTCACCTGAAATAGTTCTAATATAGTTTTATTTTTCAAGCATATAAGCATACAATACGAAGTTCTATTTCCCTGCCAACTATCTGTGTGGATCGAATATTTTAGAAACTAAGAAATTGAGTCACCACCACTACGACAGCTTTGAAAATCAAAATTGGATAGTTTTGAATTGAATGAGATCGAGTCCGCGGTGGAAGGAAGACATCAAGTGCAAAAAACATAATGTTTCAATTATGGGGATGTGACTCATGTTGAGTCAGAAAAGGAAGTACTTTAGGACAAATGAAGACATAATGACTAATTATTGTGTAACCGTAGCAAAAAAATTCTGAATTGAACTAATCAGTTCATTTTGACATACAACATTCAATTACAATTCCATCTGTAATTCTTTATATATAAACAGAGGCAGAAGGCAACTTACTCCGGACTTTCAGATGAAGACTCGTCCGAAGCCTCATCAAGGACAAGCATTCTTGATGAACAGCAATGGACACGGGATAACCGTTCACGCGTAGAATCTGGTCACCAATCTGTAAACAAGCATTCACAAAACATTACAATAAGCACCTTAGTATTATGCTCATTGTCCTAATTTTGAATTATTGATATATTTGATTTTGTCATCCTTTAATCCTAGTCGCTTTGCTTCATCTCACATGAAACATAAGCTTTGTGTACATTATGCGACGTCTTAACCTACAGAAGCCATACAGCATATAATATAGAACAGTAATATGCACAAGGGTATGGAGCATAAAAGCCCTAATAACGGAAGGATGTCAAAGGAAACGGTTCTTTTCTCTACAATTCAACAAGTCAACTCAACAATATTGCTATGAAGATGTGTGTATGACAATGTAAAAAAGAAAGAAAATAATGTCACATGAAATCAAGGCGACAGAGCACCTGTTTCCCTCATACTTGAGACTGTCTGTATTCCATAATCCACAATTTATAGTACGTGGCTTTGAAGAGCTTAATTTAAGTTGGATCCACCAATGACCTATAACTGCATTTCATCCTAAGGACCAGCATAGGTCATTCCTGAAAGCTATCTCTTTAGGCCGGACATTGGGATGGGGCACATGACTGCATTTTTCAAACGTTGAAATAAAAAAAGCGTGTTTTACATTAAGTGATAGATCAAATACCAGCTCTTACATACACTACAATAATTAATGATTGAATCCTTACGATGCTTCCAGGCGTTAACATCACATTCAATTTTTTTAAAATCTATTGAGCATGAAACATACGATTACGATTTTGCAGCTACAATGTTTTCGTTCGCTTCTTGCGCCTGGTCCGAAATGTGTTATACAATCATTTCCCCCGAAAATCATAGCTGCGGATAATCTCACCAGCGGTAGGACAATATTTTCGTTGAAGAGCCGTATAACCTTCACGCCGAACTACGTGAAGTGAAAATCATTAAGAAACCGTATCAAAATGTAATGGTGATATAAATATAAATGAATTAACAAATCCGTTAGGACTCCAAAAAAAAGACCATGTTTAACCCACAAAAAGTACAAAAAAAGTTCTCATGCCAGCAACCACATGATATATTACAGTCTCACCGCAGCTGAGTTCTTAAGTTCATTAGTGGATGCTGGTAAAGTACTAATTGAAGCAGACTAGAGATATACTCAGACCAAGGCATGCATGTAGTTCAAAAGGACCTCAAGATTTTCAATTTACAGCCTACTTTACGACGACAAGAGAAAGCCAACCTGGCATGACAACCTGGCTTACTCGTACAGCTTAAGCTGACAAAATGGATTTTTTCTCAGAATCGTACCAGAAAATCCATTTATGAATTAGATACATTTCCTTATGGAAGCCGAAAACCGCCCCCTGATTACATGTATCTCATTTATGGTTATGCTGCAGATGGAAATTCAAGTGGGCCTCCAGGTAGTATTTGAAAAAGATACATGCATCGTATAATGTCCCGATTTCAGTGAAGTTAACTACCTACTTGAATTTCAGTACTGGTCACGCGAAGCCATTTACGAGTCAAGTGGCGGGTCAGCGTAGTCACTCGTTCAAGCTTGTCATATGAGCCTTTTCTATGAAGCCATTTAAGATTTGGAATTAAGTATTTCCTTCTGCTCGCGGCTACCACAACCACCCTAATTATTGCTCTACTCTCTTCTGCGGTTCTTTCAACACAATTTAAGTGTTGTCTGTTGTTAGTACAAGTTTGTAAAACACAGCAAGTTGGAGACGGAGACAACGGATATGCAACTGATTGTTGACTTGCATTTAACCACCATTTTAATGCCTTTTACTTTTTACTCAATTCATTCTTCAATTTAAATCCTTTTCCTCTCCGTCTATATACAATGCAATCGCTTGGGTTGTGTCTTGTGTCTGTGTCTGGGTCCCTTTTCGCAGCTGTAAATATTATACGAAAATATTTCAAGCTAAGAACTAATTTTCGATAGATTTTAATGCCTTTGTGCTCCACATTAGGTGAAAATCAGTGCCTTCTATTTATTCTATATTTATTTATATTTATATTACCAATTCTGTTAATCAGAAGCTGACTGTATTGCTAATTTCATCGATAGGATACAAAATACGTCTCGAATGTGCATGCTTATTTCTGCAAATTCAGAAATTGCTCTGACTGTATAATTCGCTAATATATGTATAAGTAGAATGTATTTGATTAGTTTTCATTATCAATACAATGAATTAAACGAATTATATTGACTTTTTAGTCATTTTTATCATTACATATTATTTTTTGGAGATCGCTACGGCCGCTTAACACCATCTAGACCTTTTAATGTAAGCGTAAATCGTCATTCGCAATGATAGACAAAATAAACAATGATAGTTAATAGGAAATACGACAAACAAGCAAGCTTCCTATTGTTTAACACCGCACAAGAAGTAGGTTCTTATTTTCGTAATCGTACATTGCATTATTGTGGTAAAGTGACAAAACGACAAATGCGCTGAAAAATATCCTCTTACCATTTACCAGATTTTTTCAAAGGAATATTTGTATTTCCATAATGTAATAATTTTTAGGAAACGCTTCTAATGTTGTTAATTACAAAGTAAAATGTGTACCAACTAAAAGTCTTTGTTTATTGAAAAGAGACAACGAAGCAAGGTTTTCCTTTGAATTGAAGACACCGGTAATCCACTTTGGTTTTATTGCATCCACACGAGCGTTGTATGCAATTTCGCTTAGGAATGTATTGGTGTCCATTGTGTGCTTGGCTATGTTGCGTAAGGCTAAGCGTTTCATTGAAGTTCTTATGGCCAACAATATACCAAATATAAAAATATAGGAATTATGCAGACAGAGCTAAAGAAAACGATGCTGAAAATAATACAGATAGGCTGTAGGTTTTCAGTTGCCTCTCAGTAAGTTTTATTTTAAATTACAATTAAGAGAATCCGGGGAAAATGCAATATTGTACGTACCTTTAGTCCCTGACGATGAGCAATAGATCTAGGCAAGACGGATGAAACAAAGATACCCGTCCCGTGTTCATGACCTCCACGAACCGAGAATCCAAGCGGGTGTTCGGCTGTGGGTCGCTTGAGTTTCACAGATCTTATTCTGCTGTAGCTCTCCATTTCCAAAATCTAAAAGTATAATACAAAATTTCATGAGCTGCTACAGCATTATTCCTGAGAATGCACCATTTTTACTAGACTTCCGGGAAGGCTCCCGTATAGGATCATAAATCATAATCAGTAAATAATTTTTGATGATACTGTGCATAATGCACGCCCAAATAATCAAGCAATACATGTTTCTAGCATTGAATTTGAATTTTTACTAAGGTACATAAAGTTTATAGTATGTACATGGTTTGAACGTTAAAATGGCATTATTCACATGAGGCAATAAAGGAATAAAATAACTTCCGCCCACTCAACCCTGAACTGAGGCGAAAAACTCGACCTGTATTTAGTACAGCACACTTGTTCAAACGACGCTCATAATTGGAACTCAACTATAAGGTAAGTATTTCAACTTTACCGCTAGCATTATGAATTGAGCTATTGTGCTTGCGTTGGTATTGGATAAAAGCGTAAACGACTGGATTGGGTTTTAGCGTATCGTTTTCTGATTCTAGTACCTCGTCCATGACCATCAATCACGTCTAAACTGATAGCTGGAAGATGCGAAGTTTGATCCAGATAATATATACGACACTGAGATTATTTACTCTAGAAAATGCAATAGAATTTTCAATTTGCATAGGTTAAAAACCCGTTAATATGGTATCAATAATACCAAGCAGAATATTGTAGTAGAATGACGTCATATTTTGGTACCTAAAAGTTTAGTCCGAAGCCGGACAGGAATTTGGTTGATTGAGTAGCAGAAGTGTATTTGAAGTCAATAAATAGTACCTGCACGTTCTATTTCCCCTTTTCTCCAATTTTTTAAGGTTTGAATTGAATGGAAGTTTAGAACGAAACGGAAGTGACCTCGCTCGACTATAATAGAAAATAGAGTTGACACCGGAAGTACGGCTCAGTGCCGTCCCACCTCGATCCAATTCAACAAAAGGCACATCACCAAAACTACATTCTTCCCCACTACACACAAGCATAGACTACTGTTCATGATTCCAAAATTAAAATAAGTCCCATACAACTCCACAGTTTCCCCAATAGGCTATGAGTGGAAGCGTTAGGTTTTTCAGTGGAAATGGTGACTGATGCTGACTCAAAAAATAAAACATAAATAGAACGTTACAGTATAGTAGATGATCCCTGCTTTCATTAATTTGCCGAATGTTCAAGGCAATATTCGGTTTATGCTTACGTTAGGAACGGATCTTATCATCTCTTCCAAAAAATTACCGTGTCAGGTCAGCAATCTTGACCTGACGAAGATTCAAGAATCAATTGAATATTTAGTGTAGGGTAAATATGAGGGTAAATTGTAAATGGAACACTTTATGTTTTGTTTTAAAGCATTTGGTACTTTAATATGTCAAGTAAATTAACAGAAATACTGGTTGTGGATGATAACTGCAGTACATTCAACTATGTAGGTGAAATAGAAATACGCTTAAATTTAGCTGATTCTGACGTCTTGCAGTATGACCACTAACCTACACTAAGACAATAACGCTAGAAAGGAATGTTGTAGTTTGCAATAATATGCATATTATGAGATGCATGCATGCATTACATTAACATTGCATTGTATTATTGTAATAATGCATTGATATGCTGCTGCACATTGAATTGCACAGTGCAGATTGCACTATATGTGTATAGCGAACCACTTGAGGCTTGTATAGTGTTTTCTCAGGTAACAGCAGCGGAGTGAGTGGGAAGGAATTGTTTTTTCGGTTTATTCTACATTGGTCAAAACCCCAAAAAGCTTCAAAATCCAAAAATCAAGTTTTGTCCACGGCGTCCAGATGTATTACGTTTTACATGTTGCGAAAGGCAAGGGCTCTTGGAGAATTTAGCTTTCCAAGATTATAAATTTTTCGACCGTTTTCTTCCGGTTGAAATACACACGAATACAGATTTTGAAAGACACAACAAACAGATCAACAAGAATCTGCCAGTCAGTCAATTGTCTATTGCATGTCAAATTATTTTGTACCTACTATAATTATTTACACTAAACACTCTGAGCTTGGCACTGCGCAGCATAGCAACTTACTCTTGGGATCATTTAAATGCCAAGCCCATCCGATTGGGAGTGGAGAAGACAGTATAAAAAATTATACAATTATAGCAAAACTAGAATAAATAGTTCAGCTCCGGTCCGTTTGAAAGGAAATTAAGATTTCCATGCTTTAACAAGTGAAGCTTTGTTTTGTGGGAGAGACAATAGGACTTTTACTTTCATTATACAACAATCTGTATCTCGATTAGAACCTTCCGTCCATCTCATTTCCGCTTTAATAGTTGGCTAGGTGGATTTATGAACAAACATTTTCAACTGTGCTTAATCCGATTTGTTGTACTAGTTGAAAATACGCAAATAATCTTTGTATCACAGTTCGACTGAACCAAAAACAATCGTTCTACACTTTGCACTGATTTATGAGTTGCTAGTAGAATATAATTGAATTAGGTTTCCATTGTTTCACTCGTCGATGCTGCTCCAAAAATTGGCGAATTTGATGTACATACCTTGTTTTAGCACTTTCAAGGTTTGGATTTTACGATAGACGGTATATTATGTGATGGTGTGCAATATACAGGTACTAATTATTTACGCTCTGCATGAAGATGAAGAGCAGCGGTTTCTCATTCCTTCTGACGCCTTAAATCCGTTTTAATTACCGCCAGCATGAGTTTCATTCTTTGTGGATTTAATTGCTAGATTAATCGTATGTAGTTCAGGCTCTTGAATTCGCACAAGCTCGAGCAGAGTAAAGCAAAAGGCGAAATAGAAAAGAGCAAGAGTAGTGGGAGGGGTAGGTACTGCAAATTTCCAAGTACGAAAAGCCAGCGATCATAATCAGATACCCATTTAATTAACGAAGTAAATCACACTACAATCGAGAATTACATATACGTGGAATACTGCGTAATGCTCGACTTGCCGAGTGAGTGCCAGTACGGACTACACAGGGGCTCTTTTGCCTTGACCTGCAAAGTCACAAAAGCAGACTATGGAATGAAATTATTGCATTCCTTGCAGCATCCGGTATACATTTGAGAGTGAGTACTGCACACAACGAACATTAATACAGCCTCTATGCACAAAGTAGAATGAGCATAGGCTTCTCAGTGATGGATTAGGTCGAAGTGGATCAGTAATTCAATTAAAACAATAGCATTAGAGCCTGTCGCTTCGCATTTCTTGGATATGCATATGTAATCGAAGAAATACATTACACGATTCAATGGCATTCTCATCCTGAGTACACAGTTTTATTATATGCAGAAAATATGTCAGCGTGCTAAAGCTACAGAGATCCCATTTCTTGAGTATTATTGCCAATTTGAAGGATTGAGCGTGTCTCATGCGAAGCTCAGGAGTTTCTACATACTTACATACTTTTCAGTCTTCACTCAGGCTGAGAAAGTATTGAACAACTAGAAAACAAACGTTTGACAGTTGAAAGAAATGGGCTTCAGGCTTGACTTAATACTCTATGAGTTATTACTACAAATAGACAAAACACCTGTTCTGCCGTCTGAGAGCGAAGCAAGTGCTGGGCCACAATTATAATATGATTTAAGGATAATGCTATTAGTTCCAACTTGTAAACTCATTGCCTCTCTTGAGCCACTCTGCCACAAAATCCCTCCTTCTGTCTTCGTCTCTTTCAAAAATAAACAGAGAGAACTAAAGACTATTCTGAGTATGTTAGCCTTTAGCATTTAGGTTTGCCAATCAGAAAATATTTCGCTTGTTGATCCACTGGACGCAACCTTCACACCTCCATCAACATCTGGCACTAAAACGCAGAATGTAAACTTAACTCATATTAAATATTTCATGAAAGAAGCCGACCAAGCCACATTTACATTCTGCATTCACTCATTCACCTGGGACTCAACAATTGTTTCGAAACTTGAAACGTTAATTGCCACAAACTTGCATTTTTAGCTATTTATAGTAAGCTTTATTAATTATAAGGCCTGACTCGAAATAAGAGGCACCTACTAAAGTGATATTTCAAGAAATAGATTGCTGCATTATTAGAAGTGGTATTAAGGGTTTCAATCGGATATTAAAATAATATCTGCATCTACAAACAATGCCGCTCAGGACGAGTTGGGTATTTGATAACGTCACATTATATGTATTAAAACCTGTGCACTTGACAACTATAGTTGTGGGTCTGTAACAGGCGTTTCGAAATAATAATCTCGAAAACATTTGAAAACTCGGTTCAGTTGTTCCGAAACATTTCGGCAAACCTAACCTAACTTCATTAACCATTAATAAATTATTAAGTCTGCAACAGGGTGTGCATGTTCATTGAATATGAATTTGACATTAGTGCAGTTCGCCATTGTTCGGTCTATCTGGCTAGCAATCTACGAATCAGTGCAAAAAATTAAGATGGGATCGTGGGTAAATCGGCCGAATTTCATACAGTGTACGCACACATACATGTACTGCTGTAAGACCCTTTAATTTTACTTGTAGAACACATTGTTTAAGTTCAATCATTTTTTCCTGCTACATTTATACTGAAAGTCCTCTGTTTTACCTCTAAGCTTAAAACTTGTTTACCAAAATTAAAAACTTTACACAGTGGTGGTACAGTACCGCATAGATAGACAAGTTGAAGATTACCACCGCTATACGCACTGATATTGATGGCTGACCAGCTCACTGTGAGCAGCTGTGTACTTTGGGATATTATCATAATGGTTTCATTAGCATGATTATTATCGCTACAAGTACGTCGTATCCCATTAAAATGTATTTATTTCTGTATGAATCCCACCAAGTTAAGTCGTCGGTAAGTGATAAGCATTTTAGATTCTTATCCAATCAACACAGCTTATGCAGCAACAATCCAATTTGTTATGAATCGTAATGATTAAAGTTGGGTTTTAGATGAAATTAAAATATTATTAGTCAATACCGGTTAAATCTCAACTTTTCGCAATGTGCCAAGTCATAGTCAAACACTCTACGGAAATAGTAATTACGCCCAGTGCCTTTTGATTAGGTATTTAAATTTTTAATGATAGTCATTGACTTGGTAAAACCCGTTCTCAATACAACATTGCCTCACTCTGAGCTTCATTAATATTATATTATTATTATCCCACTGACCACTTTTGATTGTTTTGAGTGAGGCTGGGCTGTGGAAATGGACTTATTAATCAGGAGATTTCAATAATATGCCTATTCCTCAATTGTTTTCCTAGTTTAGCGTCTCATGCGACTACATACCGCATACCGCAGGAACGTTGTCCTCAAATCCGGCCAACTGAGCTCTGTCGTGAGCGTAAAAACCTGTCACTGCCAATAATCATGACGAGGGAATGAATACGAAGGGATTTCAAGTTGGACAGATTTTATCTCCCATTTCTCTTCAATTAACGTAAATTGTTGAATTTATCTTTAATTCGCCAAATTAGGCTTCACAATTCAATGAAATGTCTATTATTGAATTTCGCAAGAGTTACCTGCACGGTTACCGTACTCAGCTCAGTGGTTTAGGCTTAATTTACACTGATTCAGGTAAATAATACGCTAGCTCGTAAGTGAAAACATCAATTACTATTTAATGTAACTTAAATCAAATTAAATACCATGTATAAGGTACGTTACAAACATTACAACAATACACGTGTCCTGCGTCGGGATTGTTAACTAGCATTCCAAGAATCAGTTTAAAAAACCACGGAGCCTAGCATACATCCTGAGTCAATTATCGACTTTCATCCATGCATGCCCTGCAGAATTCTAGACTTAAAATAAAAAATTAAACGACTACTTACATACGAGTATTAAATAGAAACGTGTTTCAAGTATTCATTCCAGCATCAAAACGCTGTTTCAACTTAAAACTTGAAGTTGTTTACCAAACTTCAAAACCGAAAGAACAAGCCGTTACCTTTCCCAGCAGCTAACAGCTTCCAAATGCGAATCTTCTTGTGTAAATATCCGAGAACACTAGTAAATCCTTAATAATCAATCCAATTTTCCAGATGTTGAAGATAGAAAAACTTTCATGCGCATATCCAGTTCAATAAAGTTAACCTTAGAGCCGGGCACAATTTCCATAAGCTTCACGTATATGAAAACTTCCAAACTGGAAAACCAACCCAGACCTAAAAGTTAAAAAATTCCTAACCGTGTTGGAAAGAATCGCCCAAATTGATTTTTGGCTTCGTTCCCTGCTCTGCCACTTCCGCTTCTTCTAAACGGAATTGAAGGCTACAAGCATTGAGAATCGGAACCACAAACTGAGAACAATAGACGACGTGTTCTCTCTCACTCACTGCACTCAACTCCGTTTTGGCTTGATTCTTTCGTGGCGTTCAACTCATCGAGTCAGTTGAGGACAGGAAGCTGGGTCTGACTGACGGTGAGATCCAACATTCAACAATACACTTTTTTTGATTCATGAGGAACGTTGCATTGGACTACCTGTGCCTCTTTCCCCCTCTGCCTACCTGCTTCTATTATTCCAAACTTTCAGGCTCTCACCCTCAACTCGGAACAAGCACAGAGTCTCCCCCACTCTATTCTCCATCTCCGCTCCTGTCTACTCAAAATAAAACACAAAATTAAAATCACCTGTCTCACACGGATCCTCTTGTCGAGGCGTTTGGAGAGCTCGATTGCGGGAGGGCTATTAAAACCAGGACTAACTTCCACTGAGCATTTTAGTGGAATTTTCTGAAAAACCGATGCTCAACATATATATTCCAGCTTGCAAGCCACGAAGCAGTGCAAAGCACTGCCTACCTACGTAGGACCAATTACATGCCTACACTGCAGAATTATTATACCTACGTTAATTTGCTTGGTACATGCTAGAAACATGTATAAGTTCAATTTTCAGCCATGCTTCAGCTGCTATGACAGCAGCTGTGGTTTACCTTGGGTTGTTTACCAAACTTCAAGACCGGACACATAGATAGTCATAGACAGACAAAGTGTAAATTAAACTGGTTGTCCTTTAGCATAGTTCGTGAAATAAGGATATAGGCAACTATTTAGAAAATTATAATTAGCCCAAAAATGCGAGAATGAATCTAGAAAATACGGAATCAACGGGCTAAAGCCCTTGCAGAGGGTTGGATGAATGAAGTATATAGTCGTGTCATGAACTTTGTGTTAATCAGTTCATGATTCACGGTGCCTATAGGGAATACGAAACTTGAGGCGTAGGTAATATAAAAAATGTAGTATGTGTGTCTATAGACGAGGAATCCATATGATGGGATAAAGCTAACCTATTACCTACTTCCGGTGAACCCTTTCCAACTTCAACAGAGTCCGAGCAATGAGTTTTTTGGCTGTTCGTATTCGTTTCGTATATAGGATTCACTTTGTGCGACCGACCGGCAGAAGCGTATATATTTTTTGGGGAGATTTCAGAACTCATCCGTCATTTATCATTTCCATTGTTCCGTTTCTTTGCTTGTTGGGATTGTTTTGTTCCTGCCTCTTTTATTACGTCGTGCATTAGTCGAGTCTATACCTTATGCAGCTATGGTCATAGTTTTTTTTAGAGTTTTCATTTGATTAAAATTACAGAAAATCCAGCACTCACGCCATAGGAATAGCGCTTTAGAATGCACACTAAAACGCACATATAACAATCCATACCCAACACTGTACGGTATTATTCACGATTCACGATGTATAATTAAGTCCCCACATAGATTAAAACCTAAGCCATTCAAATTCAAATTTGAATGCAATGCCAAGTGTCAAATCCTAGCTTGATCCTACATGTCCACCTTAATCTCGGTTCAACCTTTATTCATTTCCGCTTTGTACTGTGGTTTTACAACTGAAACTAATTTTTGGACGTACCGAATAGAATGGAGCCAATCAAATAAAAGCATGCTTTCATAGTTCATAAAAAACAAATTAAAAAACGTTCCTATTTTACGAATGTTACAGATTTGTATTTTTACCGTTCGTTCCTGGTCGTCCACCTGTGAATTATTATTGCTTTACATCTGCTAAATTAAATAAAAACTAAAATTATTCTTTAAATAATTACTTTATTCAGTCAGTGGTTAGAAATGAAGTACGGGGACTTGAATTTCATTTGAGAGGTTTGAAACCGTTATGTTACTGGTTTGAGCGTTGATAGCCAAATTCTAGAAATAAACAGGTACATACAATGTATTAAATGTCCTGTTTTTAAGAATACATTTAATTGCTTTGAGCCAATTCTTCCTGTGTGTTGCAGTGGCGGTTGTTAACATACATATTTTCTTATTGCCAATAAAAAAATAACCACTAAAAATGTTTCAGAGACAGAGATGATCAAAAACGGGACTGTTGAATAACTTTATTTTTAGTGCTCACTATATAAGGTGTGTTCAGCTAAGCGGACAATATTAGTTTTTTCTTGTTGGAGCGGGAGAAGGACGAGAGCTTTGATCATGAAGATATTTCCGGAAATTTGTTTATTTGTAGTATTAATTTCTAGTGGCGTACAGTGCTTCCCAAACATTTCTAACCAAAGTTCGCCAAGCTTAACTGGTGGTGGTGTTGGTAGTAAGAGGAACGCAAAATGTAAGTTTGCATTTTTACGTTTCTGAATTACAATATTTCAATTCTAATTTCCTGATGGCATTTTGGAATTAAGCGTGTAAAACTAATTTAATTTTTTTTTCTAGTTTTTCTTCCCATCGTATTTATACTCAAGTATGAACATACGTGCAAGTATGAAGACATGGACGGGTTATGCTTAAATTCTGAGTAAATATGCAAAAGCAAACAACGATTACTTACCAGATACTTACTACGCATTATATGTATTGCATATGCTTATCCAAATCGAAACCTTTCTTTAAAAATACTTTTGCTTCAGATTAGAATGCTTGAAGCGAGACGGGCGTGTGAATCCGGGCAAGTGCTCTCGTGGTTTATTCCAAGGAGTTTGTTGTGAAAGTAAGGGCATTTGAACAGCGAATTCTGCAGCGCAAATGAAAATCACATAAATCTATGTGAATCCGTGCTGCAGTTTATGTTTCGAATGTTGAACCATATTGACGCAATGTATATTTTCATTTCTAAACGTTACCTGAATATTTTCAGCCATGCCAAGCTGTACTGCGGACGGAGGAATTCTTGAAATAAAGAAAAATGGTACCAAAATAAAAGTTCCGAGTCCGGGAATCCCAGCTAAAGCATGTACATATCGTGTGCCAAAAGTAATTATATTTATTCTGGTTTATTTATAATCACAAAATAAATTAGTTCTTGTCCAAGTTCTTAAAAACTGTGTTGATTTTCGATTGGCGGATTGTATAAAGTGTTTTCATTTGAACCTAAATCTAGCAAAAAGGCATTTGTCAATTGAGACTGGACTTCAAAGACTTCGCCATGTCCACATCTCAGGGTGGAAATTGTCGAGATAGTAAAATGACGATTCAAGGGGATGACGACTTGGGGAATTTTGTGCTTTGTGGTGATTTGGATCCAGGAACTCACAGTAAAAGAACAAAAATGGATTCAAAATCCTGGTATCCCATATGTGCCTTCGTATTTTAATCGATATTAATCACCTTTTCTGAACAGTGTACTTGAACTATGGGATGGAAGATGCGATAACAGTTTCAACAACATTCCCAGAAATGTCAAAGTCCAGATTCGAAATTCAAATTTCGTTCATTGAGTGCAACTCCCTTTACAAAGGTTGTTTTGTTTAATTCATTTAGAATATTATGCCTATTGTATTTAATTTTCTTTTTCAAAATCATAAAAACTCAGCTCCAAGCGGCTGTACACAGTACTACACATCTAGCGTTGACGAAGTGAAGAGTTTCAACTTTCCGAAACAGCAGCTGAACAATGAAATGTACATGATCTGTGTCAAATCGGCTCCAGGGAAAAAAGAAATAATGGTAGGCCTTCTATACCAAGATTCTTTTGGCCCAAGTGACAACCAAATAATAATTTCAAATTCAATTTCTAATTCCCCACAGTGGGAGACGTGTAACTCCAAAGAGAAAAGTCCTCAATTCTTTATTTCTGGCTTTGTCATCGCACAGAACATGCTGAGAATTAGGCATGATTCTAATTCGGCTAGTAAGCGAATTAATAACAGGAACAAGGAATTTGCTGTGGCGTCAAGAGAAAACCGCAGATTGAGTGACCGCCGACACTTTGACGAGTTTGACGATTCAGAAGAGTTCGAGCGGCGATTGTTACCGGCGGTAAATACGGCGGTGATAGGAAGAGTGGCGAAGGAAAGCGAAAATTGCATGGGGGACTTTATCAGTATTCACGGGGCCAACAAAGGTCCCAAATTTTGTGGTCAAGATTTTCCCAAGAATGTAACTAGTAAGTGAAAAGAGTTGATGAACCAAACCCGAAATTGTCGAAATTAAATTCGAAATTCAATTGAATTTTTAGGCAGAGCCAAACCCTTCCAGCTATTTGTTCATTTTGACGAAGTAGAGCCCGGCAGTGAGCCTATTGAGGGTCTCGACAGCACCCCGACTGGTGAGTGTCCACCTGGCTACTATCCTGTAGCAGGCGTAGCAAGCTCTACTTGTGCTGGATCACAAATGAAAATCGTTCCAGACAGCGCTGATTCTGTGGATATTGAAAATACTGGATTCTGTCTTCGCTACACAGTAACCTAAATATACACGCTATTAATTAGTCAGCTTAAGATTTTGCTGGATCAGACTTATGCCATGTGTCTTTATTTGAATAACTACTCTATTCTATGTACTCGTATGTAAATTGTACTGTGATCTCGTGATTTGTGACGGTCGAATAAGAGGGATGAGTTGGTGCACGAAATCTTACCCGGTTTAACCCGATTCCCCGAAAGGCAACAGAATGAGATGAAAATCTTATTTCAACTGAATCATTTGTATAACTTATGAAGTACTGAACCCATATATGATTTCGATTTTCTGGCACAAATACACCGTACAGGGCGGGTTATTGTAATAACTTCTGTCCTATATCGCGCTTCCTCGTATGCGCCAATAAATTTTCAAATTCGGATCAAAACAGTAGGCATAAACCGAATCTGGCTTAAACAACAATTTTTCTATACTGTTAACATACAAACCATTTCGAAATGTGTGCCGATACCGAGATATATCTCCCTTAATTGATCATGAACTACACCACGAGATCACACAACAAAGACATTACTTATTATATGCGCCTGGAAATACAATTTAAATTAAGTTGACTGGCATGTCAAAAGGATTGCTTAATACAATGCCTATCACAACGCTATGTAAAGTTTGAATAAAATCCTTTAGGTACTTAATAAAAAGATCAATTCCCAAGATTGTTTTACTTCGTTTTTTTTTTACCCCTGTTGAATTCATAAGACTAGCATTGGATGAGGATGAGAATCGGAATTCCAGCTTTTATTTATCTACATACACATTTCCTACTAGGAACTGCTCATTCCTTTTACAGCACAGAGCGCACAATACAGGTATTAGTACTTCTACTGCATCATAGTTACATTTCAACCTATTTATGCCTGGATTTCACAACAACTTGAAGTATCCTTGGTGGAAAAAAATTATGGAAATGGATGTATTCCTGAGTAGTTTGTGTTTATGAATCATTCTCCAGTAGGTACTGCATGTGTTGCAATGCAGCGAGCAAAAAATGAATACAAGGTGAATAATAATTACCAATGAGGAAGAAACACATTTAATCGTCAGTCTAGTGTAAACAATACGATTACGCGGAGAACATTTACTTTCCTGTATTTTCTTAGTGCTTACATAAATTGTTATTCAGCAACATGTAAGATTTAAATATGAAATGCATTCAGCGATGGCTAATTAATTTAAGCATTTATTACGCCAAACTCTTTGAATTTGACCATGCTTGCAAATATTGAATCCTACTTGCGAGAATCTGGTAAGGATTGAATAAATAAATAAAATATTCCAGGTGAACATTGTCTGGTTACATATAACACAACTCTGTTTTTCAAATTGAAATCTGGATTATTCCTGGATTCGCAACTAGTTTACTCCATAAAAAATTATCATGAGGAGTGAATAGTTTTAAATTAGATGCTTATAATGATTCCCAGCTCTTAATATCCAAATAAGTACTAATATTGCATTCTTTAGCAATTCAAATTAACTTGTAAAAACAGATAATATTTAAGAGTACACATTATGACGACGTAGTTCTCGTTTGTTAAAGCCTACTGGCACGAGAGTCGTTTCATCAATTTCAAACCACCAGCGTCGTATTGGCATTACCAAATACCAACTCCAACTAAGACGCCCCAGAAGCTCAACTTTGCGAACGTATGGATCTTCTGCTGTGCTGAGTCGCACATTATCCCACTTTTTATGGATATTCACACGCTCGCTTTCATTCTCGGAATCTTGGCTACATTAAATCCGACTTAATTCCCCAAAACAATACCTAAATGCACGAAAGTGAAATATTATGAGAACCATAACTACCGACTGATAATATTAGGTGGATTAAGTATTATTTTATTATATATATCCTATGGTTTTGCCTGTGGTCGCCTGGAAAGGGGCCAGCTTCCTTCAAAAATAGTAAATAGAAACAGAAAATTGATTAAAAATGAGGATAAACTAATAAATAACATTTTACAATTATTATCGTTTTTCTATCTGAGGCGAAGACCAATATTTTACTGTCCGTTTTTGGCGCGACCTTTCGCGAATTTTTTGCCATCTGAGATGTGTAAAAACTTGTGTTTAATCAACATCTCCCGATCCCTAAAGCCATCTTAAACACATTTCAGGCATTTGCACTCGGGGACCGAAACCACCCATAACCCCGAAAATCGGGCTTATACAATGGGGTCCTTTAGTATTTTGAAAACCAATACAAGATTTATTATTGATCAAACTCAGGAGGAGTTTTGTTTAGTTACCAGATGCGAGTCACTAAACGGAAATTACTATTCGTTGCGTTTCTAGGATCGATCAGTATTGATTTGATACGTCAAGTACCTATTACGTTACGATTTTCAGTTTCAAAACGAGAAATTGGAAGAACTTTGTCGAGACTTGTATGAAGAAGAGCCGACAAAAAATTAAATTTTTGAACCTACTACACAGTAATTTTCATGATTCATTGGGCCACTTCCTTGGCATTCTAGTACATACGTGCGTCAAAGACGGCAATTTGACCGAGCCTAATCTTCATTCGGCTAAATAATCTGCTTCATCCATATAGGAGTGACTAGACGAATTTTCACTATTATTGGCTATTATTAGCCGACGTTGGCGATTTAAATTCACACCACTTTATAACTTAGTAGCAAGTATCGTACTAATGTACATACTTTAGACCTACATAAGCATAATCTGGGTATTGGTAATTGCCGCACACGAATGAAAGGTGGCTATGAAATAGCCAGGGTAAATCCATATCTCTATTGCTCTCACTGTGATACTTTAAACGGTTATTATCATCAACAAGTATAGAAAATAAATTATAATAACACTTCGTTGGTGCTTTAAAAATTGTCTATGCATGCAAATGCAAACAGCTCAAAGCTATTACGATTTTCCTCGTGAAACTAAACATAATGTCGATGGGAAGGCGAAGGTTCTGCAATCGTCTTGCTTTATAGCCATCTCTTATCTGGAACGTACTCCTCCTTTGGGAACAACTTATTCCAGATAAGTTTCTGAAAAATATCAGAAAAATACATTTTGAAACATGATTCATGAAAATAAGTAGCGGTACAGCAGATTACGAAACAGCTGAAGAATATGCCCATACGTATACCTTATGCCATTATATGCCATTATATGCCATTGAAATATTGCTAACCTTTCTGCCCTCCATTTCTCTACGAATGTTTAGAATTTCTGCAGTGTGTTTGGCTTTGATCTTCCGCATCCTTCGAGAATACTTCCGTTCCTTTTCCCGTAATTGATCCCGGAGTTCCACTACAGTACTTTGTAGTTCGGGTAGCTTAGAAAGTGCATTACCTTCGCCCTGCTTGAGGCTGAGAAGCTCAGTCTCTTTTAACAATGAATTGCGAATATAGAACGCTGCGGAGCTCTGGTAAAGTTTCTGGAAGCTGGAAATGGTGTCTCGAATCTCATTCCGAATTCTTGCCAGAAGCAAGCCCTGGGATGCGCAGTCAATTGTTGTTTGTCGAAGGATTTCGTCTGAAACAGATTTATTCGATAGTTGTCAGAACTGAATTTTTGATGAATATATGATTCTATATCAATTACCGAAAAGTTGGGAGTATAGTTCGAATCTAATGTGACAAATTCCGGCCTGTTTTGCTTTGTATTTATGTAGTAATTTCTCGAATTTCTCTCCAAGAGCAATCACACCAGCCTTAGTCGTTGACATAAAGGAAATCTACAATGTATCATTTTTTTGGTATCATTTTCCACAAAAGCAATGCAATACATACTGCTGCATATTTACTCACAAATACAAAACAGTCAAATTCGTAAAGATTTGAATAATCTTTGATCATTTAAACAATAAATTTTTTAGTTTAAAATATTTAGCACAATCCGTTTTACAATTATTATTTAATTATTCGGAAGGACTTACGTTCAGCCTAAAAATACGGTTAGGCTTCTGAACAATACGCGGTGGAAATATTAATTTTAAAGCCGCTCGTGCTTCTTTTTCCGATTTAGAACCATGCAACGATGTAGGCTTCGTACTTAACTTCGACAATCCGTTTGATTTGTGCAAGGCAACAGGCGGATCGTACTTTACCAGTGTATTGAATTTAGTAAACTCCATAAATTCCGTCTCTGTCTTGTCCATTATTTATTATCCTTCCTGTGCAGTTTTTGCGTAATTAAATACAATAGTAGGTCGCTACAAATTACGCGTTTTCGCTTTTATAATCCTACTTATATGAAGACCAAATACACAACTTCCTGCGTTCACAATAATGGACGAAGTTCTCTGAAAACCTGCTACAATTTTGTTTAATCAATATTCCGGAAAAGTTCTTTGGACTTGAGTAATAAACGTACTAAATTGATTTAAACTCATCCAACATCCAACTTTACAGAAAGTCATGTACCTATTTTATGTTTCACTCACAGCTGCAGATTGATGCAGGTAGTGTGTTTGATGCTCCCAATCCCAATAATCCCAAAAGACGCTTCTGCTCTGCTCTGTAATGCTTAATGGTTGACATTTTAATACAGAACAAAGAGTTTTGATTTTGAATGTTTTCTAAGTGGGAAATGTATGGACGTAGACCTTCATATACATTAGACCTGTCCTAAAAACAACATGTTTTAAATTTGTAGGGTCCCACCCCCTAAATTGGTTCCTCTATATGTGACGATAACCCACAAAAAATTTGGGCCCATAATATTAATATTTAGGGGTC
>JAQFXY010000248.1:0-40820 GCA_034693865.1 Ceratophysella sigillata
ATTTTTTGCAGAATTGGCTTAAATGAGAGGTGATCCGATGAATATGACCCGTCACCTCAGTGACCCCAAGTTCGAACTTGTCCTTACTTGGGGTCTTCAAAGCTTATGTTGAAAATCTCAGGTCAATTTGTGTTGAATTACGAGTTATCGTCTTCACGGACAGACATCGTTTCAAATTCGATAGTTAATATTATAGTTCTTCATATAATTTAACATATTATTATAATTGCCTTGACCCAAAGAGGTATGAATGTTGTTTGTCCATGCCTTGACCTTAAGCAATAATTAATCAATTATCACTTCGTACACTTATTGTACTTATATGTAGTTGAATATTCAATACTGAATTTGACAGCCATTTGCTAATGGTATTTGTAGCTGTAGTTGCATGCAGAGAGAAAAGAGAAGAGAATGAGCAGAAACCTACCGGCCCGTGAACACGAAGGGTTAAAGTCATGTGGTCTACAGTAAAGGCGCGAGAAACCCTCCTATACCCAGGATAAACCGATGCCTTGTTTTATACCGTACTTTTATTTACTTGATCGTAGTGAATGAAAACATGTGAAACATGTGCGGCTGTTGGATATACGGAATTACATACCTCTACATTCCGATCCACTATGAAGTCATACGAGCACAAGTGGAAAACGAGCATTGCCCTCAAAATGTCAGTGGTGGGGACATGAGCGAGGACGCCCTTCTGGAACTGACCCACTGGGATCCATGGTGCAATCGTGGAGCGGTACTCGGGGTCACCAATGCTTGGCTGTAGGGAATGCGATGCAGCGGGCTTGTTGGAATGAATTCCGTGGGACAGAATCCGGGGTAATGGAACTGACCTACGACTACGGCAGAACCTCGAGTGTAAAATCCCTTGACTTCTCAAAAAAGACATGTTTCTGGTGCTAAGTACTAATTCTTACGAAGTGTTCTCCATATGAAATTGGTATAGATAAGGAACATTGTATAAACAAGTTGCTAGGTAGGTTAGTGTCGCACAATAACTTATTGTGTCTTAAATGGCGCAGTCCGGTTTCGATGGGCCTTCGTCTACCAACCAGGACAGGACTAATAGGTTATATCTTGACACAACCATTTGTCATTAAGCATATCTACTACAACTTGGAGAACCAGTTTTCTAGTTAATTATATATAAGCACGAATATACAGAGTTACTCACAGATGCTGGCTATTGGACATTTATTTACAAACATTAATGCATGGAAATTCAGCATGTATTACTCAAAATTGCACAGAGAAACCGCCCGATCCTACTTGCAGCTTTTTTCTGTCTACCAACTTGCCGTGGGGAGCACAGTTTAAATAGTATTTGTATCTATTAACTCTCCTGCTAAATAAGCCATCGAGGGAGGAAATCTAAGTTATATTTAACCTGTATTACCTTGAATAATAACGACTTTGAGGCAACAGAGTCTAATAAAGTAGTAAAATTCGTTTTATTTTCTCTTTCTCCAGCGCAACATCTTCCTTACAGATATTTTAATATTCTTAAATGTTCACAATATTCTGACTGAGGCAATGGTACATAGATAACTGAATAACAAACCATTCCGTTCCACCAACCCTACAAAGGGCAGCTGTCAAACGCATTCACACAATAAGATAGAATCTTTTACATCCTTCTAAGTATAAATCTCAATATACGGCATCAGACCCAGCGACTCACGCCAGCAGAGTCTATGTACTTGGAAATATATGAGGAAATTCTGCAAATTTGGGCTCTACGAAGAAGCTAAAGGTCTAACTTGTAAAACTCGTTATATTTAGATTTACATAGCATAAATATTGCGTAATTTTGTAAAATCCATATCCTGCTTACAACGATTTTCGTAGTATTCGCCTGCACCCTCGTAAAACTACAAGTTGCGGCATTCTCTCAAGGACTCCTGAGCAAAATGACACTGGACTGTACTTGTACTTATCTGTGACCAGCGCTGTCTGATGCCTTATATCAAGGGAGAAGGGCGTAGTAAAATATACCATAAGTACTTATGTATATTAAGGTCATGTACCAAGTGGACGCCGTTGAAATATGCTCTTAGAATACACGGCAATTGTGGTTTAGCAACGTTAGACACTCAAATTCTATTTGCCAACACAACAGTAGTCAAAATTTCAACAAATTTTATCATTAAAGTACCACATACAATATATAAACGCATTCGCTTTCGCTCCGTGTAAAGTAGTTAATCGTATCATCACAGACACTTTATTATTATTATTCCTTGACGCTGTAGGCACTAATTGTTATGTTTCATTGTCGGATGAGCACAGGGATATGGAAACACTTGACCAAAAATAGTAACATTCATCTTACCACCCAAAATCTATTCATGACAAATACTTACTCAGATTTCGCACAACGTCGAACAAGTGTAGTAATATAATTAATTAAGTGATAAATTACTACAAAAAAGAGTGTAGTATTACAAAGTTCAGTAAATTATGAAATTAAATAATTTATATAAAATGCAACAGGAGCAACAAAAGAAAAAGCGTTGCTAAAAATCTTTAAATTAAAGGAGCATTGATAAATGACACTGAAAATGAACCATTGCATACATGTATAATATCTAAACTGAACTTACTGAGTTACAAGATCCATTCTCTAAACGAGCTGAAGGCAAGGTAACTTATAGCTTGTCTTCAAATAGTAGTTCCGGCCATTGAGTGAGAGAGGCAGGTGGCAGATTAATATTTCATTAAAAATAGTGGTTCTTAACTCAGGTTGCCTTAGACAAGATGAGTTGCTATGTTAAGGTACTTCTGGATTCTTTGCTAGACCGAATCCCATTCCGCAGGAAGAAGATTCAGGCTTTACACTTTATATAAACCTATGTTTTAATTAATTCGATCGGGTTAGGTTAGCGTTTTTAAAAATAGCTCCAATGTGATTAAAAAAGTCGAAAATGGATTCAAGAGCTGAATCTTTAGCCTGGGAAGGAAGTCTAGCCTGCTACTTTACGTCTTGGCCCATTGGCGCAATCCAGTTTTGAAAGGACTGCGCTCTTGACCGCCCCCATCTGAATCCTCCCCGTCAGAATCATCTGTGTCCAGCTTAAACTTCCGTTCTGTAATAAATTGCAATTGTTATTCTCTGCACGCATTGAGTTTAGAGTTGGGTTTGAGAATGAATTATTTTGTGCATACCAATAACTCTTTCTCCAGGCTTGGTAGCTGAGAAGAGGGTCGCTTCTTCTTCATCGTCAAAAATCATGGTGTTGTTCATTTGGAAGAAGCCATATCCATTCCCAGCCTTCACAGCCCGTCGCCGACGACAAATCACAATGCACATAGAGAGAATAACCAAAAGGCCCACGAATGTACTGGCTGAAATTAGTCCAAAAAAAACTCAGTAGAGACTAATTCCAGGTCAGGTGGCATTATGAAGATTTGTAATGAGAGTTTTAGGCAGAATTTACCTGCAATTGAGACGAATGCTAAACGCGGAAGACCCCACACCGACTCGTCCTTCTCCATTGTGAAGAGAATGCTGGTAAAATGAGCTTCACCAACACTCAGTAGTTTGGAAACCGAAAAGTAGCCGGGAGCAATCACCTACGCAATCATAAAGTTTTGTAAGTTCAAGTAAACACGAAGCAGCGGCGTAAAACCAACAACAACCGACTACTAATTCAAGCACAAGTTTGACGTATGGTTAAGACAATAAGGGACACGATCTTCATATCAAATCAAATCCAATATATGAGCAATGAGCATGCCCCATATGCAAGTATACATAGCATTATGATTATCAAAGGCGCCAGGCGACCATTAACCAAACCGATACTCTAGATGCCAACATGTTAGTTTGTTTGTAATAGATACTTACATATTACGTGTGCTTGTGCACACAGGACAATTGGTTGGCTCAATTCAATGAATACTTACCTTCAGCAGAACTTCACCCGGCGGAAGTGGTTTTTCGAAATGTCCCAAGGAGTCAGTCCAACTTACAGTTTCATTATCACCAAAAATGAGCTGGACGTTTCCCAGAGGCTCGTGCATGGACGAGGTGACGTAGCCTACAACACACCAGAGAGCCCAACCGATTAGCTACTAACCGCAAACTTGAACAGAATAGCAAATAGCAATAGGATAGGATAGGACGACTATAGGATAGGACTCGTTTGTTGGACATGTGTATTACATACAGACAGATAAGCCGCATGTAGGGACAGCAGCACGAGCACGAGGGAATGTAAAACTCTTTCGCTCTGGAGGTGCAGGAGTGCTCTTTCCTAAATCCAGTTCTCCGGTGCTAAATTCTCAAAACCGGTTTTGGAACCGTTCTTAGTTTCAACGTTATTTAAAGAGGACGAACGGGTTTAAATAAATATAAAGCTGAATCTATTTAGTTCTTATAATTCCAACAGTTAACCTTCAGTAGTTTATTAAAGTCATTTTATTTTCAACTGAATGCATATAAACGTGCTTATTTTCTAAAATCCAATCTGAATCTGAAACCTCACTTTTCCCGATTGTCTAGAACATTGGTTTTGTGAATTTGTGTTCGAGATCTGGGCTTCTCGTACAAAATACCTATTTACGAATGAAAGCTGTATCTCTTGCGGAATGCTTCAAACAACACGGTTGATTTAAATAGTTTTGCGCCTTGTGTTACGATTTACGATTGTAATAATGTTGAGGCCACAGCCAATCCAATCCAACCTCCGTTTTCTAAATTCAATCTTAAGAAGCTTACTCAAGTTTTTATGAAGCGCTGAAGTAGGTAAGCCAGACGTAGTTACGCTGCGCTGTGAGCATTTGATACACTACTCAATGCACTCTGTCCATTTGTCTCCCATAAGAAGTGGAACAAAGGTTAGTTGCCTACAGGACTTATTCCTCACTGCCAAGGGCTAAACTTAAGTTGTCTAATTGTCAGTTACCTTGAATTTAGTCTAAATATTATTGAACATAAAGCGAGCGCACCACAATGCATGAAGAAGATTGAATCTTTGACAAACTCTCGCATTTCAGTTGTGCGTGCTGCATATGAACGAGGTGAGGTGTTAGATGGCTTTGAGTGGAGTTTGAATTTTATTTCAAATGTTCGGATAACCCATTTGTAAGTATTGCGCTTTGGATATTTTTTTCGAAAACCCGTGTTTACGGATTTGTCGGGTTTGAAAAACCGGGTCCGGAACAAACCGGTTTTGCGTTTTTTGGTGAAACCGGATTACTTATTCTGGACAGCAAGTGTTAAGGATATAATTTGTGCATCTGGCAGGTAATTATACAGAAATATACAATCCATGTTAACGTTTTTGTGCAGCTTCAGTTCAGATATCAGTAATCGAATACTTGAGACTGAGAAAACGTTCAAGTCTTCTATTAGTACGTAATTAATACGTTGTGTGTTGTATTTGTACAATGTAATTATTTAATCGCTTTAAAGTCTAAATTGAAGAAGCATATTTGATCTGAACACTGAACTGATAATACAAACCAACTGCAACGACTGCACTACACTAACGTATAGTAAAGAAATGGATGGGGAAACAATACATATTGAGGAGACCAAGAAATGCCTGCCAAACAATTGGAAAAAATTGACACTTACCATAGATTCCTTGCAGTCGGAGATGTACGGAATTAATGAAATCCAATGCTTTCACAATTGCAGCGTCTTCAACGGAATGATCGTCAGTCTCACATTTCAAACTAACTGGGAAAATTAGAGATCCAGTTTCTATACGAAGTTTCTAAACAGAACAGAAGTAAACACGCTTAGCTTCATATGTACTAGATGTAGGTATTTTGTAAAAGCATTCTTCTTGAAAGAAACAAGAAGTTGGAGAGTTGATCAGAAATGGGAAAGTTATCTAATTTGGAATTTAATGATATTGCAATTAGCGAATTCTTATACGTAATACATTAAGAGTCGCAAAGTTGTCAAAACTTCTATTTTTCACAACAAACACTTAATAGTTGTAAATTCTTCAATCTGCAACATTGAGTACTGGACTAAGCTTACCTTTAACCGTCTTGACATTCCAGGGTTTATTTTGTGCTGACAATCATTCGAATCACTGTCACAAATCGGGAGATCAGAGGATGTTAATAGACTGTCCATTTCTTGTTCCAGTGACTTGAAGACAGCATCAAATACCTAATCAATATCAAATCACAGAAACTTCATAATTAGTAACGTATTCAAATGATGCTTTGGCGAGCGGAAGCAGTAAGGAATCCAGTCTATCGAATCCAATGTGTACGAACACCTTTTGAGTGCATTTTATTCATCTCACACATATACATTTTGAGTCAGAGCTCAGACAAAGCACACGCCGAGCGAACAATTTGAGATTAGTTAAAAACACATAATGTCATAATGCTAAGTTTGTTTTGTAAGTTATCTCTGGATTCTAAACTGAATCGGCTAGGTAATGACAAAGACAGTATTATAAGCGCATAGGTACTTACTTGTTTCTCTGAAATAGACATATTGCTTGTGTAGTCAGCCAGTTCCTTGGGATGGTATGGGCTGTTGCACACAATATCAAAGACCAAGGGAAAGCGATAGAAACTGAGCCATTTGGAAGCAGTGCTGTAGCTCAGCCCACCCTTAGTATCTATAACAAATAATGATTAAAAAAATTGATTTATATGCAAAGTTCATGCAACCAACCACCTACGCCTAACATGAGTTAGAAATCGCTTGTCGATTTAGTGTTAGAGTGAACGCATTTAAAACTCAGGTAAGTAATTTTAAGAAAATTATTAAAGTTGTACTATATTCCGAATGCTAATTAAATTCCTACAAGACTAGTTGAAGTTACAAAATCAAAATAAGCTTAGTCTGCAGAAATTTGACTACCATTCAATCAAATAATCTATTCAGTAAACTGTTTATATTTGTTTCAGAAGTATGCCCGGTTTCACGGTAAGCGCATGTGTCTCTTCAGTTCCCAACCCATTAATGCTATTACCATTTCCGTCCTTAAGAAGAAAGTTCATTTGAAAGTTCCGACTGTCGTCCTTGGATTTCTGAACCTTGGCCAAATATCCCTTGATCCAGCTCAGTAAAACTTCGGGTGAAATTGAGGCACCGTCGTAGATAACTGCCGTTTTACGCCATTCCTGCTTCCCCGCACGTATTTCTAACACCTCCCCGCTCGATTTGTCGAAACTAAAGAATAACAAGCAAACAAAAATTTCAGTAAATATATCCCACAAACAACACGAAGTCACGCTACGCCACCGTCTAACTAATCATACGATAACTCATACGATACGGTTTGTACATTAAGGTTCACTCCTTTTCGACCTGATCTGATATCACAAATCACAATGCTCACAATTTCTAACATGGGATTAACATTAACATTACAGGCAGCCCAGTGTTTCAGTGCAAAGCACTTTGCTGTCAAGTTAATCTGTATACAACTCTTCCACAGCAAGTACTATCCATTCTAAATTGCCATTTGGATAATTCATAGCTATACGAAACACTTGTAATTCTTAACATTATCAATTTGGGCAAGGCATAGCACATTTTTCATGAATGAGATATTTATTTATATTATCGCATATTTAGTTCCTTCTTGCATGTATCCTATACTGTAGCGTAGCCTAGCAAGATGGTCAGATTTGTCTTTCTAAGGAGACTTTTTCGTTCATGGCAACAGCGCCTTTCGTGAGCGCTTTAGACTTAGCTTAGATCTAACGGTGCATTTGACACACAATGCCCGAAATAGTTCAGAAGTAGAAACTTACTCTGAAGAAATGAGAAAGCCTCGATTGTGTGAACTTAAGTCCATGAGCTTCCTTCTTGGATAGTAGTAGTTGGAATATGGGTAGTCCCCATGATGGGGCTCAGCACGTTCCGCTGTTGAGTCAACGCTGAGCTTAGAAACACCTATTGGAGTGACAACAACAGTACTAGATTTATTCAAGTTTCTATCCAATTCCCATTTGCATTCAGTATATTTGTACAAGTGCAGAAAAAACTTTACAATAGAGCGTACTTTTACAACAATATAATTCTTATAATAATTATCATATGAAATATTCGTACCTGGAGTTAGTGAAACTCGTACTTCTCGCTGCGCTCGACTCGGCACTACAATTGTGAGACTCTTGTCCTCAAAACCCTTTGAGTAGACGTCCAGCGTGTAGGATCCTTGGGGGAGCATGTGCACAAATCCGCCAGAATTGAGACTAATATGGACCGGCTCCGTGGAACCACTCGGCAGTTTCACTTTGACCTGAGCATCTCTAATTCCCCTTCCCTTGCTGTCCAGTACTTGACCTGCAATTCCTGAACCAAATCCATTTAATTTTTAGAAGTGATGTGTCTCGCTTTCGCAATGAGCCCAATACACGCGCATACTGTTTGTAACATAGGCAGACGGTACGAGACTGGTTGATGAATTCGAACAAAGTGTAAACTGTTTCCGTATTTTTTGCTGCTATAGGAAACCATTGCACAATAGCTTGCACGAATTCACGCACAAGATACTTTGTTTCACCCGTCACAGAAATTGAATTTATCCAGTATGGTATACTAATCGAAGACATGCAGGCCGGAAGTCAAAACACAAAAGACAGTCTGGCGCAATACCATAAGCCAAGTGCTAATAAGAAACAAACAACACAACTACATCGTAGCCGGTGATAACCCCCGCGGCAATAGCCCCTGCAACAATAATCCCCGCAACAATAATCTCCGCAACCGAAATCCCCACGCTACAATAATCCCCCCATGCAGAAAAGTAATTTTCGGGTTAGAATAGTACTGGCAAGGCCGTGTAAAATCGTAAATAGTGATATTAAATTAATTACGTTCGGTTAGGCTTCCGAAACACCCGAAAAGCACAATCAAAATAGGGTTTAGCTACTATCATACAGGAGATTATTGTTGCGGGGATTTTGGTTGCTGAGATTATTGTTGCGGGGCTAATTGTTGCGGAGGTTATGACCTAGAAGCCAAGTATTGGTACATACAGTATTTCTAGGTAATAGCATACAGCTAGCCGTTTTGTTTTAGTTCTTAACGCATGCAACCTGCAAATCCTACCGATCTATCTTTAAAATTACTAGCTGATTGCTAGTACAATGAAGCGTAGCAGTGAAGGCAAACCTTGTGCACTTGGCCGCTTATTCACAGCTACGAAAACATTACGGGTGAGCAAGCTCAGAATTATCTATACATTATAAGCAAGTAATTTCGGGTACTTCGACGCGCTTAGACGATTAATAAAAATGCTTTAGAAGACAACATACCTTGTGTAGACAGCTCTAATGCCTCCACCATGTGACTCATGTGCTTCATGTACACATCAGTCACAGCTGTGAGGTCAGGGTCATTACAGCAAAAGAAGCTCAAAGAGATCTACATGACACAAAAAAACATGAGTCCACGGCCTAACTCTGCGAAGTTCATATGTTTTAAATTACCATGTTCATTTGGGTCATAACATCACTTTGTTTGGATCCAAAGGCCTTTGGATGTACTTCATCTGCCGAACATGGATTTCCGAACGAATTGGAAAATATACTTTCGATGGTGTTGTATATGCTCTTCGTTTTAGCGGGGAACCTACAACGAACGAAATCGGAATCAGCTATCGAGCGTGTGCCGAGTATATTGAATAGAAGTAGGATTAACGCTGTAGGCTGACGCATTCATAGGTATGTTGTTAGTCCTAGCAAAACACGAATGTCATAAAATGCTATACGATACGGGGACAATCCACAAAATTGAGTGAGTGTGAGAATTAGTGGTGCTTTTGTTAATTTGAAAAACCAAGAGTTGACTAATTGATATTGGTTTCAATATTAAATGAGATAATTGATTCCAAGCTAACCAAGCTGTGGTTTAAAAGGAGAGTCATAGAAATGGAATAACATACTTCATCCCAATTTCACCAGATCCAAATCCGATGGCAAAGTCCAAGTGAAGATTGTTCAGAAGTGAAGAGATTGATTTGAGCTCCTTGGTCAACTGTTCTTGAGACTTATCGCCGTTAGACATACATTCACCTGAAAAGAAGTGTACATTGTACATATAAATGCGTTGCCAAATTAAGGTGCCTTTCGTCTAGCTCTTTCCTATTTACTCCTAGAACATTGCCATTTATCCATTCTAGTTTGGAAATAAGCTTCTCTGGAATCTAGTTCCTCACCTAATTCCTTGGATTGAGGAGTAAATACGAAATGAAGGACAGTGCTGTTCAGGATCTTGACTGACTGTTCGTTGCCACTTCGCATGCCAGCAGTAAGGTGACGAGCCAGTCTGATCAGAAGCTCATTCCCACCATGTCCCAGCAAACTACCTACAAGTGCAATGTGGATTTTCAAGTCATCCGGTGCACCGATCTGAAAAAAGTGACAAATATTTTACGAATGCAATTTTAACAAATTGCTCAATATGAAGGCAATCTACCTAAACGGAAGATCGTAAGGAATCCACGCTAAGCTTTCAATAGAATAGTTCAGAATTGGTACATTATCTCGAGCTGAGTAGTAATTCACGGAACAAGATTAAAGTTGGACTATGCTTCATCACTTAGCAAGCGTTCACGTTATCAGTTAGCCAGCATTTAGTGCAAAAAAGAATTCACAGGAATGCAGACCCACTTCTAATGGGCATTGGAGGTGTCTCCACAATTCAAAATAGCAGGAAATCACCTGGTTGGAAATGACAAGCTGATGGAGGTCGTCATGCATCTGATGGTCAACCATTTCAATGTTGAACGCAGAGAACTCATCCAGAGCATCCTTCGTAATGGGCGAGAGGATGGAAGTCTCAATATTGGGCGTAATTTGGAAGTCTTCATAAGTGGACCAACTTTGGGAGGGCAGCGGACTCAACGTAAAGTTCAGATTCATCCCAGCCGAGCGTTTGACAACAACTGTCTTACTCTCGTCCTTAAACCTACAGTATAATTAGTAAATACTCAACATTACACTAAAGTCGATCCAGGGTATCGTGTCGCAGAAGTTGACATTATTGAGTATACGAATTCCTTAAAAGCTTTCCGCATTTCAGTTCCATTTCAGTTCCAGCAATCTCGACAGACAGAAACAGTAAATAGTTGTGCTTTGTATGGAAGGCACACCTGTGTTTCCGTTCAGTCCATGTTGTCCATATCCTTCTGAACTCTAAGCAAGACTAAAGTGAAAGTCGACTTTCCAAGATATGATACATGATGGACTGAACGGAGAAGAATGAGACATGCAGTATACGCTAGGCTCCTGTTTAACTCTTGTCAGCTGATCCATATTTTGTTCTGTACCTGATACAACCTAGATATAAATTATGAATGCAGGTGCTTACCCTGTCATGGAGGCTGTGATGTTGTGAACCCCGGGCGGCAGTAACCGCCAGTAATCTCCAGTTGGAGCGGACACAATGGTGTGGCGAATGGTGTCCACATTAATTTTCGCTCCACCAAGCAATTTCCCATTCTCATCGTGTACGAACCCGTTAACCCCACTATGAACCTAGGTTATAAATCAGGTCATTGAGGGGATAAGTAATTGGGGTTTATTGTGTAACAATAATTATTCTTGTTTTTGTGTGTGTAACTATCCGGACGAGACTTTACTGATTCCACTCACGACTACCGAGAGTTCATACTGCATCAAATTCTTAGAGTGTTTTAAACCGAAATCAAATACTAAAACTGACTAAGGACTAAGGACCTTCAAAGCATACAAAATAACATCAGACAATTAGGAATGAAGTTATATTGTATTTTACACTTAGCCCCAACCCAGTGAGCTGTTGGATCGAGTTTCTGAATGTTCGACTAAACTACAAACTTCAATGGATAATTTACCTACAGTTGTTGATAAATATGAACTGTCGATAGTCGAGACTGTTGACTTGTTTAATCTTAGTACTACAAGCGTCAGCTCTCGTACATCCAGATATTTAGTAGTCAATTTGGACACTTACCTGCTCCATGAAGCTGAGCAAGGCCTCCTGGTTGTCCTCCCAGTACTTTCCCAGCTGATCTGCAAAGGGGAACTTGACACATCCGAGTTCAAGAGTGATTTCGTAGCAATTGGTATTCACATAGTTCCAATCCTGCATCCCGCCAAATACCACGTACCACTCGGCTCCATTTGTAATCCCACCCGGAAACTTCTCACTCGGGGATAGGTCTGGGCACGGCGTTCCTTTCCACATCGACGTATGAGCCTGCAGTGTAGAGCGTATTAAAACATACATAGAACATAGACTAAAGCACTAGATTCCTTATCCTTATCAGAGTAGAACACGCTCTCCTTGTCTTAACAAGTTTAAAGGAGCGTGAAATCCAGAGTGAACTTCGTTAATTCTATATGAGTCGCTGGATTCTTGACAATGGACTCTTACCTTGGCGTAGACTTCGGCCAATGAGCGGAAGAGGGTATTATCAGGAGATGATGAGTAGACCTTGGATCCTGTTTCGGTGTCGTCAAAAGGGAAATTGGCCACGAGGGAGCCGCCGTGCAAATTGGCTGAGAGAACGAAGGGTATGGAAGAAACCCATCTGATCACAGCCTCCGTTTCTGGCTCCTGAAACAAATTCTGACGAGATGCTCTCCGCGGGTCCGTGTCAGGAAGGCTCGCGAATTCCTCATCAAATCGGTCAGGGAAGTTACGGTTCAGGTCAATGGAATGAGCATTGGATCGGCCGATCATTCCTTCCACGTCCCCTGAACCCAATAAAAACCAATTAAATAACCCAGATTGATTTGAACTAGCACGTGTACTTGCATGTTTACATGTGCTAGTCTGCTATTGCACATGTTAAAATTCAAATACTACTCGCTTGAAAAATGAATATCAGGATTCGGACTTCTTGGGCCGACCAAAGTATTTTATTAGTCGGAAACAAACTAGTACCACTGAAAAATTCTCAAATCCGACTGCACAGAAAATCTACAAAACTGCAAACTACAAACCTACCTTCTTTAGCCACTTCATATCCATCCGGATTCATTGATGGCATGATGTGAATCCGAGTTGTGTCAATCAATTTGGTGATCCGAGCATCCTTCTGATAGCCTTCAACCAAGTAGCGAATGAGATTGAGCAACAGTTCCCGCCCAACAACTTCATTTCCATGCATATTCCCAATATACTTGAATTCAGGCTCTCCTGGAGGTGACAGATTACCAAAACAATGCATTACGAAAGAGAAGAGGCCCAACTCACAAGTATATTATCCTTTTCCATTGCAGACAGCGTGATATCTCGAGCAACAGACTCAGACTCCGTTAACGCAAAACGCTCCTACTCACTAGTTTAGCCCATGTTCTTCACGCGAACTCGACTAGTACTTGGAACCATGGTTTGAGAGACACGCCGGTTGAATAGCATACAAGGAACGAAAAATAAGGCTGAGACTATGGTTCGCCAACTGCTTCATTCGTATTCACAATATTCCGCACTGTTCTGATATGGAACTACAACATATCCACAGAACGATTGTTGCAGTATTTAAATGCCTTGGAAAAACTATAGCAATGTACTCAGAGCATAATGCGTAACATTGCCTTAAGCTTTGTTCTCTCGAGGTGTCTATGTGTACTCAGAGTTGAGAACATGGATATAATGTCGAAGACTAGGTTTATGGAGAAGCTCAATCGTCCATCAATAGATTCAATCTAAATCGCTCGAGTAGCAAGTAGCACTAATGCTGCTGCCAAGTGGAAACGCCCAATGCGCCTCGTATAGCTTAATTCAGTTTACCCAATTCATGCTGTCCTGGTAAATCCGATAGTTCGAGAACATAGAGCTCTCTCCCTTCCACACTCCGGCCCACGGAGTGAAGTCGAGTGATGTCCGGATAGTCTTGGCTAATTTTGGTCAAGAACGCTTTCATCTGTTCGTAGTTGTGATGCTGGCTCTCCGGTTGAAAAACTGATAGAATGAAAAGCCCATAAACTCGTGTTAACCAAAAGAGAAGTCAAATTGAGGACGTACGAATCAACAACGTGTTAATAATCCATTTATTTGAGTAGCAATGAGTTTTCAAAAGTAGGAGAATGTCCTGACATATCATTTCAGTATTACTAGGCCGTATTCGAGGAGGTATCACTTGTCTTGAGTTCTGTGTGTTATGCATAGTTTATCTGCTACTATGGACGCCTACAACCATGTATTCTACTAGCACCTACAACTACAACTAATGTTACACACCGGTTCATGTAACACTTTACGCGGAAATATTTCTTATGAAGAATGCACCGTGCAGTGCTTTAAAATGCAGGTGCAGGACATACGCATAGATATGTTCAAGCTCAGACTTTTAAGAACACAATGGACAATGGACATACATATAATAAAGGTTTGTTTACATTTGTGAGTTTTTATTTTACTCAATCCAAGCTAATATTTTGCCAAATACACGTGACCCACATTGAAAGTTAAAGCCCAAAAAGAAAATCAAAACCCAATAGCTCAACACTGAGCCAAAACCAAAGCTACTGATTTATTCGGTTTGATATTTGATGATTAAGTACATTGGATTTGGGTACCAGCGATAATGCGAGAGTCATAGTATTCTACTAATTTCAATATAGGGACATAATTTTAGTAAAGGGCTACTGTAAATGAAAATCGAATTTAAAACCTGAAACAAAGTTTACACGAGGATAGTCGGGTCAAGCAGTTTAATCTGGTGCCAGGCTGTAATAGACAGGCAAAAAGAAGAAAATTGACATGCAGATTCAAAAGAAATCAGGTTTCATATCCAATTGTAATAACAGGCAACTCAGTAGTTACTAGTGTAGCGCTAAAGAAATTCCATGAAATGAATAAAAATTCTGGCTACTGTCCAACAAACTCGACGAACCACTTTTTTTAAAGTCGTTCTGATTTCCCAATGCATCAGCTTTGGAAACTACAACGTTAAAAAGTTTTGGAAGGCAGGAAATATGAGGTCACCACGGGGGCTGCAGACCAGGATTGGATAGATGTGATCTGCCGATGTACGTCCTACTCAGTTCACATTTGCATGGGAACAATGCACGAGTATTTCCTGTATGGGAGGATCCAATACTGGCCAACAGAACTCGCTGCAACTCCTAATTTATCATCCGTAATCCGTAACTATGTACTACTCAAACTACGTGACAAGACAAGCATGCTATTCTACGATAGAATTTTTGTTATATTTATTAGATCTCGTAATACTGTTACTGTTGACGAATACTAAAAGTTTGTTCGGTAAGAAACGGCAAGACAAGGAGATTCGGAATGGAGTCAGAGGTCTCATTCTTCATTCAAACTCATTGCTACTAAAACGATAAGGAGACTGTTACCCAGTTTGGAAATAACAGATGAGGCTGAGGGAAGAGCGGAGACAGGAGACGAGCTGAGGTCCTCTGCGGACGAAATGGTCAAGTTTACTATCCGAGGTCCAGTTCGGACATCAACGACTTCCACGTCCTTGGAAGCACTTCTTGCATGCCTTCATAAAAAGAGATGCTATTATTAGCCTAGAATTATTGTCTATTTCGTAATTAAGAAGCACCCGTGCTATTCAGCATTAATCTGCACAACACCATCAACCCTCATCCTCATCCAATTATTTTAGACCATGATGTTCAGAATCATGCATTCCCAGGTGCCGGTAGTTTTGTTCGAATATCTAGGATACGTGTCAAAACATCGCCAACCAAAGCGAGACAAAAAAGGCGAAACTTAAACCACGACCTAATACTTGGCACTGAGAATGGTAAACAAATTGAAATTATAAATAGTATTTTGTATCTTATCATGCTTCTCATGAGATTGACTAACTTTATATGAACAACTCATAACTTTGCAAATACATATCCTTGGATGGATATCAATACGAAAAATGATAAGCGTAATTATACTCTTCAACTATACTGTAATCAAGTTTACACGCGAGGAAAAGAGAAGATTCATGGAGATGGCATATGGCACATGCATTATTGCTCTCAGAAACTAGCAATTTAAAAAATAAAGAATGTATTCAGAAACTTGAACAGCATGGTTCTCCTATCGTATGTTTGAAATCCGGTAAGATGTCCATGAAGAACTCACCGAAAGGCGCTCACGCTGACGTTGTACTTGGCTGGAGTGAGAAGTCTCCAGTACTCCCCGCGATTCGTGGTCCGAACATTGTGCTCAATTCCGCCCACCACGATTTCGACCCCATCCATAGCCTTACCGGTGTCATCAACAACCACACCTTTGATTCCCATTTGAGCGGCTTCGAGAAACTGAAGAAGGGCTTCTTTGTTGTCCTCCCATCCTTTCAACAACTCACTCGACCTCGGGAACTTGCAACACGTCAGCTCGAGAGTGATCTCAAAACAGTTGGAGTGCACGTAATTGAAGTCTTGCATTCCACCTGTGACGAGGTATTAGCACCATTAGTATTTATTAATCCAATTAAATGGCCAGTTATTGGTCACAGAGTACCATACACATACGAAACCAAGCAAAAGTTAAAAAAAGCAATCTCTGTTCTTCAGTGCAGCTCATTCACTCCATCAAGAGTAGCAGAATACTGCCATACTATCATACTACCTCAGGAGTGATTATGCAACGTATTTATATTAATAATCGCACTCATTTAGAAAAGTACAACTGACTAAAAAACAAGCTGCATAAACTATGACTTCTGCCCAGAAGAAAAAGTTCTTCGCCCAATTCAGCGTAATACTTCGCCCCTGTCTTATTACCTTGAACATTATACCATTCTGCTCCATTTGTTACTCCGCCTGGGAAAGCATCATCACAACCGGGCGACTTTCCCTTGTGCATTTCTCGATGAGCATCCGAGTAGAGCGTGGCCAGGTACACAAACACAGAATTATCAGGCGATAAACTGGGTACACCAGAACCTCCGTAGCGACGGTTTCTGAAGAATAAAACATAAGTGTATAAAATACTAGCATGACATCTGTGTACGTACACAACTGAGGGGAACCATAGATTAGCTACTATACTAGCATAACATCTAAGTACGTACAGAACTGAAGGGAACCATAGATTAGCTACTTTAGTTTACAATGGTGGTGCAACATGAAATATAATTTCATTTTAGATGATTCCGTACGTTAAAAAAATTAGATTTGTCGTTGGGAGCCGTACTCATCTCAGTCTCATATTACCTATTTTCACCCTTAGTATAGGATGTTCTGTTCAGACCATCTTTACAGTATGCAGTGGAGCAGACACAGCTAAGCTCATGTATTTGCGCAGTATAATTTTGATAAGTAAAAACTGTGTAGTTTTTGTTTTTAGATTTTCTGCCAAACGTGAACTCACTTTGATATCGAACTGGGTACAGAGTCAAAGGGATAACTGGCCACAACAGATCCGGCATGAAGATTGGCGGAGAGAACAAAAGGATTCTCAGCAATCCATTTCATGACATTGAGTGTTTCAGGTTCCCGGTGATCCGTCAGTTCCGCGTCATCAGCCGGATTCACTTGGAATTGATCTGGGAAGTTCCGATTCAAGTCTACTCGATGTTGGTTCGTTCTGCCGGTTTTGGAGGGATTGGGTGAGCAGGCTCCCTCAACGGCCGCCTCATAACCATCTGGATTCATGGAGGGCATGAGATGAATGTCCGACGTCTGGAGCAATTTCACAATTCTGGAACAAGAGCAAGTAGAAAGTAGTAATTCAAACAAATAGAAGCTAAATAAATATTAACTTAACGTCGGGGTAAAGCAGTTTCAACTCAATTTATAGTTTAGTTTATTTATTTATTTTTGTTATATAAGAAGTTTGTAATGTATATTTTTCCAATGGTATATTTTAGCAGAAAAATAGCAGGCTGTGTTCAATGTTTTAAAAATTAACACCTTCTTGTGTGGTACCAAGTGACAGCTGACAGCATTGGAAATTATGTAAGCATATCAAATGCTTGAAGGTCGAGTTTGAGATTTAAATATTACTGCAAAAGTCGATTGAACGCTGGTCTAGACTAAATCTTACCGAGAATCATTCTGTTTGTATCCTTGGACCAAACTAGTTGCCAGCATGAGATTCAGTGCTCGACCCAGTGTCTCATCTCCATGCATATTGGCCACAATCTTGACCATGGGTCGAAGTAAAGGTCTCGGTTGGTTCACATCTTCTGCCAAGTGCAGCACCCACATTTCTCGTTCATCCACAGACTTGCCCACGGAATAAATGTGGACTAAATCGGGAACTAATTTTTCCATTTCATGAATGAGCCGCGTCGTCTCATTGTACTTGGGATAGGAGGTGGAGAACGTGGTCCAGAGCTCACTCAGTCTTGTGTCAACATCTTCAGTCTTGCCATGAGACACTCGGATCCCAATGCAGAGGAATGTGAGGGCAAGGGCTATGGTCCACTGGACTAAATTCATAATTAGAATTGAGATTTCTGAGAAAGACTTGTAATATCTTGAGTCAACTGTTGGGTCTTCGTGAAAGACTTGCAAAGCTCAGCCGCCGCGACTCTTCACGTAAGCTGCAAAGTAAATAGAGGAAACAGATGAGCATTATATAATTGTACGTTTCCTAGTGTGAACTAAATACATATCCACAACTTATTCGTCTTCAGTGTACAAAAGCAGTGATAATTTGAGTTATTTGCTACAAAAGAATGAACTTAGTAGCTATAATGCATACTATTACGATGATTTAACTAAGTACTTGATTATTCGTTAAGACCGTGGTAAAATCACTTTATTTACTTTATGAAAAGAATTATATGGGTTCTTAAAATTAAATCAGAGAACTGCGCAATTCCACGATTTATATATACATTTTATTAGTCTAATACAGTATAGCCAAAAAACAATACAAAATAAGCTACCTATATATACAGGGTGAAATGAAAAATCACAAAAATGGATATCTTCAGATTTTAGAAGATGTACAAGCCCATTTGTACTTTTTACTTGTTTCAATATCACTAACTATTGATCCCTGAGCTAAGGTTTGAGAGACATTTCTGACACGGTTTGCCATTAAATAGGCTTAAGATTTAACTACATAATGTAGTTGCTACATAATTAAAATAATATTCACTTTTCGTAACAGTACGCTTGTTACATAAGTATTATAGCTTGAGTAATGAATGGGATGGGATTATGACGTTAAGTAACTTATCGTCTAAATGCTAATCTTGTCGACTACAACGCTGTAATTTGTGATGTAGTACATGTAATTAGACTACACAACAAGCTCGTACTGACACTTACTTTTTACTTCGTCTAGAAAATAGGGAAGGAAGACGTTTAAATAATTGATAAATGGAGTTTAATAACCAGAATTGGAGATGTAAAATGCAAATAGTCCATTTTCACATGGTCCGGTGCTTATTATTTGGGAACCAAAAATTAAAAAGGCTAAATTAAGAACGTAAGGACGAAGTCAAAAGTAGTGAAAGTCCCTGTATTCTTGGTTCGTGGTAATTGATTACCTACAAGACTCGATAATAATGAGAAAGAACATAGTTTAGAAAAACCCATGATTAGGAAACTGACTGACGCGACGGAGTTAGCAAATGAAATGGGAATGATGCACGAATTCTCATTTTCCAGTTCAACATAATTAAGGATTAAGGCTGGAATAATGACGACTCATGTACATTACACACAAATTATTATTCACAAATAGCCCTGGTCATTACTTATTCTTGTCATTGTTAATCGGCGCAGCGATAATTGACTGTAATCATTCAATTTCAATACTCACCTAAAGTGAACCACATTACAATTAATAAGGGTGGAAAGTGACACACGAAACATGAAATGTTATGAAATGTGACAAAATGAAATCTGCACATCTCATATCCGACGGGAAATGACATTTTGTAGTTACTTGTAGATATTATTGTTCCATGAGTGGCTTTAGTATATCTATTCATGTGAGACTTTGTGTTAAAATATGAATATCAGACATCAGAAGTTTTGCACTTAAACAATTACTTCAATTGCACATTTCCGCTGCATAGAAATGAAAGTTTTTTTTTGTTTTGTTTTTTTTAATTTGGGTTTTTAACGTTCAACCAATGCTGAATCACTGGCCAAAAGTTCAGGGCAATTCTTTGACCTCCGAACAGAACTAGAAAAAAGGGCTCTTTTCAAAAAGAGCAACTCAATAAAGCAACTTTCCTTGGTTCAGAAAAAGGAAGTAGGGCTTCTGTATGTGCAACTTTAATAAGAAAGAAGTACCATAATAATAATTGGCATTTAACGTAGCAGGTACCTACTGAATTTTACGTACGTATAAACTGTCAAATGTCATTTTAGATATGAAATGATATAAAGATTACTTTCTCACATATCGGAATAGGCGTTGTTGAGAATACATACTTAAAGAGAAAATACATGCATTCATAAGTACCTTAGCGCATTTACCAGGCATGATATTACATGTGCTTACCGTAAAGTTACATCAAAATATCCAGACTGTAAATGTTTTACTCAATCCAGATGTTATTCATCTGTTTCAATATAAAGATGGTCTCGTGCAAACGAGTGTGCATACTAAATATACCAGATTTGGCTATGACACTGGCATTGAAATGAGATGTTGGACACACTACACACACAATGCCAAACCCCACTACTTGTGTGATTGATGTGAGATATCTAATGAATGAGCCGAGCAGTATTACTTGAGCATACAGATCAGCATGGAAAGCTTACATCTTCCATGCATGGAAATATTCTGAATTCTAATTGATCACATTCTTGTATCCGAACAGTTACTTTGGAAGGTATATAATTCAAAAGGCTTTCACTTTTGAATTCAACAAACGTATATTTATTTTGCAAAAAAAATATACCTAATACAGTTAACATAATGTTTGTCCACAAAAACTTTTTGATGTTTTGTAATTTTAAAAATATGAAATATTGTCCTCCTATTCCTCTGCTAATTTGTAACCCCTGAATCGTGTTAGATACCTCTTAACTTGTATATTGCAGTGTAGCGTAAGTACATCAGGTTAAAGTTCCACTTGAACATTGAATGTAAGGATGGTCTAACGAAAACGTCCCCCGTATCTTACTACTGGATTGATGATTGCTAAATTGCCCGAATTGGTCTATATCTGTATCATAACAATATTGTCATTGAACACAGATGACCGAACAACAAACCAAAACAAAGAGAACGAACCGTCGAATAAGACAGAAAGTTCAATTTTAATGTCAAATGTTGCCAGTATGATAGGTAAGACGTCTGCGTAAATGACATAAATATGATCTATTTACTTCTATAATACTAAATACTAATAAATATACGTAAATGCAAATTTCAAATTTACTTAACACATAATAGCAAATGATTAAAATTTAGTCATACCCAACTAGTCGATTATCTCCACATTTGGGCAATATGTTTTGTTGATGCTGATAAAGAGTTAATCGGGTTGACCAGCGATGACCGATGACCGAGACGACAGCTGATGCTTGACCATGCACTTCCGCTGCGTCGGTTGCCCTTCAGTACAGTAATGGAAACTATTGAATCCGTAAACGACTCAGGCAGACCGCCACAATGTGCGTTCTCCTTATAATTGAAATTCAAGTTTGAAGCCTGACGTTTCCAAACACAAATAATAATAACTTAGAATGGCTCTAAACACCAAAACAGAAAAGAAACACGCATGAAAACCAAAAATAAGAGAGAATAAGAAACCTTTTCGTGTCGAGCCAAAACGAAATGACATCCCACGCAAGGAGCCCATCCATAATATTGGTGCTCTTGGAAGGAAACAGAGTCCCACTTACCATATATTTATTCAAGAAAGAACGCATGGAGCAGCACTATACTCTTGCTGGACGTAAATATGGCAAGGAACATTCGGTTTGGCCGCCTGAATACTGCCTCATTGTAAAGTAGTAAAGTAGCATAGATTTCGGAAGTAATTTAAATTTAAATAAATTATTAATACATAATCTCATTATATTTATATCCAGTAATATGTAAAAAGTGATTATACATATAATGATTAGTAGAAATGTTGGATTCATTCATTAATCTAAAATTTGACTCTTAGTTTGAAGTTGTGAAGACAACAAAATGAGGCCCTACACGGACGGTGTGTCATGCGGCAGTGGTGTTTGAGGCGCTGGAATTGCAGAATTTTAAATAAAAATAAAACTTGATGAATTCCCATTTCCAGTCCCAGTCAGTCACCATTTCCACACAACTGACAACCAATCATCAATCACTTTTTGAGTTTACTAAAACTGCCGTCGCTGCTATGCTGTAGGAAGCTGGGCTGGGCGGTGCTCTGTTGTCTTCTTCTGATTTGTGTGGAGGCGGAGGCGTTATTTGGAATCCAGGATTGGAATGTCATAAATTAACGAAGGTAAGGGCTACTCACCAATTATCAGCTTAATGCATCATCAATTCAATACTTGGAAATTGCGAATGAGAAAACAACGAGAACGACAGGTGCTGGGACTAAGACAGCAAACATGTAACATGACACAGATTACTGAAATGACCTTGACCTTGACCTTGTATTTGAATGATATTATTTGTGAGATGATAAATCATATATGCCTAGTGTATGTAGTCACCGTGTTAGGTACACATTCATACACTATACTTGATGTTGGACGGATGCATCGTTCCCGTTTGCTGATTCCATGATTCTGTAAGAATTGCTGATGAAGAAATAGAATTTTCCTTCCCTGTCTAGTATAAATTACAATTGTCGAGCTCCGGAAAATCTGTACTTACTGTTTGTAGACCTCGTATAATTTTCCTGTTCTCCGTCCCATTCACTGCTGCTGGCAGCTTCAAAGATCAACAACACATGACTTAATAATGGATCATCTTGGATTTTGATTTTTTTATTACAGGCTCTTCAAGATTTAGTCTTCGTGCCTTTCCAAATGTTGATATTGTAGAAACCCAGAAATATCGTTGCGTGAACTTTGGAAAATATTCTGTGGTTCACCTAAGCCATGAAAATGGGTTGTTGTTTTAGTTGCAATGAGGACGATGATAACCAGGTTCGTTCTTCAATTAAATTAATGTATCAAGTTTTCCTTCCTTCGTTTAGTTATGTAGCTGTTGCAGTTTTATCTTATTGTTTAATATTGCGTTAGAACCGAACAGATTTGTAAAATTATTTCTCAACGAATCTAAAATCAGTCAGTTACTTTATGTAAATTAATTCAGCGATTTGAATCCGAATTTAATGTTCAATCTTCCAGATTGTGAACAAATCGATTTAACGCAACCGTGTATGTGTGGGAAAGTTGTTATAAACGACTGTCACTTTATACCTCTTTCTTTTAATCTAACCAGTGTCTAATATTTTGCTTATAGACCATTAAAATTATATTCCGATTCAGATCACATTATTTACTTTGTTAATTATATAGTTGAATATTTCAATTATTTTTAAATTTACCATCAAGAAATGGAAAACGGAATATACGCAACTCGGTTGTTGTATAAAGATATGTGATTTATGCGTTTTAAAATCATGTGGAACAGGGAGGAGATACCGGAGAACGAACCCAATTACTGCGAGATCCTGTTAGTAATTCTACACCTGTTGTACGCGTTCCACACAGGTAATTGACAATTCTAAATATTGTCAGAATTTATGATTTACTTAAACTATTTAAAACAGTTTAATCGACTCGGGAGTTCGGCATTCGTATCCCTGCTTTTTCATTTAAATAAAAGATGAGCTGTTTGCAAAGAACAATTTATTAGACTACATTTCGGGCAAATTATTGTCGATGCCAAGTGCCAAGTCGTAATGTACTCATTAATATCGTCTGATTTCGGAGTCACTTGTAATACCTAGCAGCATGATTTTCTACACTTTTCCTATCTGTGGTGAAGAAAGAATAACCATTTGTTGGTAGAAAATAAGTTACCTGTTACCTGTTCGCTATTTTTGTGTTTTTCAGTGACTCATTAACAGTTGGTGCAGCTGCTGAAGGTCATTCAGTGCGTGGTCATGAAGACGAACTGGCTCGAATTCTGCAAGAGACTGCTGCCGCCATGATAGATGTTTCCGGATCGGGTTCTCACTCGTTGGACCAACGGGAGTTCCAGGAACGAAGTCGTCACTATCTCCAGAAAATTCAAACACTCTCGCCTGCACTACTTGTCTCGCCCATTAATCTGCTGGGAGATGTTCCTAATCCTGAAAAGCATCTGGGTGCTCCGCTCATTTCTAAAGAAGACTTGGACCTTGTAAGTAAACTGGGATTATTCACTTCTTGGTGTACCGGAATCCAGAGTGAATTACAATGAAACTTACTATAAAAAGTGTTCACCCGGCATGCCAGTCTGAGTTTAAGCTTAAGCTACAATATTTTTATTCCAAGATTATTTATCTCAAAGTTCGGTAGTCATAAAATACATTGCTGAGTCTGAGCTGCAACAAGTCGCGTGACGTTCGGTACTTATTAGGGATATGTGATATACGTTAAAAAAGATTTGCGATACACGGATGAGCCTTTCGAATAGCACTAGGGAAGCACAGGTTAAATTATTAATAATTTCATATCCAGATGTATTTGTTGGGCGATTACCCTGATATTAATATAAGATTTGGTTGTGAAGTGGAAGCATAAATTGTATCGCTTAAATTTTACCCTGTTGTGCCTTTAGATGGAATGGGCTATGGATGAAGTTGAAAATGCTCTGCATTCCATTCGTGTTGAGTATTCGGAGGATTTAGTCGTAGCTTTCGGAACAGGTGCCCAACAATCCACAATGATTACTGCAGACTGAACGTGCCAAAACTCCAGAGCATCATTGAACTAAAAAAAAGAAAACCCTTAATCTCTTATGAACTTTGTAATACTAGCTATTACCTTCTTAAGCGTATTCTAATTTGTTACAAGTTTGTTTGATGGATAGTGTGTACAAATATTTGAGCACTGTTGTACTTGCTCCGGTTTCAGATGTACTTACTTATGTAGCGTACCCACAAAAGCAGCATGCAGCATTCTGTTATAAAGCTAATAACAGAAACATTATCTTTAGTTCGGGACTGCATGAGGAAAGTCTGCAGCTTCTGGTTGTACACGAGTTCAGGGCTACATGTTACGTTGCACATGTTGTCGTGACCCAGAATAAGGTTAGTGCTACACTGATTTTTACAAGCCGGAGCCTTTGTAAAACCTGAAGTTGCAGAGTCGCCGCTTTTACTACCATATAAAATTTCAGCCGATTTGCTACACTGTAAACCATAATTTCACGTGGGTTGTCATTCATACTTCCATTTCTTACATTAAAGAACGAGAGTTCGGTCGATATATTGTTCTGCAAAGTTATCAAATTCATAAATATATACAAAAGTATCACGATAATCAAAATGTCACATTTTCCTCAAAACATTAAGCTTAATTGAGAAGCTTGGGCTTAATAGAATAGTAAATAAATAGGTGTAATTTTTCCTGACAGGGTTTCCCAGCTATCCTAAGTTTTGCATGATGCATGATGCAACTAATTACATATAAAATATTATCGTAAGTAAGAATGGATCGTTATCATTAGGAAGTATACTAATTATTGACGGATTGATATTGTCGATATGTTTGTACTTGTATTGCTAAGAAAACTCTTCTAGTAGCTTGTACTGTCCAATTCATTCAGTAGTTTGTAACTAAAGATAAGTAACTGATTACTTATTAGCTTAAGGGTGATCGTAAACATATTTTTAGTCCTTCAAAATAACATCAATTCTGTCCCAAATAAGACATTGCCTATGCCTACCTTTGATGTTGGTGAGGAGCGGTCTTGTGAATATTTTAACCATACATTTTAAAATATTATATAATGTTACATTACAATGGGTAATGATAGTTACGTATTTAAATTAGATGCATTTGTAATAAATTATTGATTCGTAGCTCCTATCTAATAATTATTATTGTCGCAATAAACGGGAGAGTTGTTAATAATTGAATACCATTGACCGCATTCATCCGTCCGTGTAGGTACATTAATAGTTATTGTAAGACCAAACTAGCTCATGGAACCAAGATTGATTATTTTCCACTTCGAGAACAATATGCATCTGCATGACTGTTACTGTTTACTGTTCATGATGTTAATATTGGGAAGTCCGTGAGTTGGTGACAGTAGTAAAGTGCTGTCTATGCTGTCAGTTCGGGTCGTGTTCTTGCTTTGGTTCTTTTGATTTAAAAAAAGTTAAAAATATCGCAATCTTAGGTCAGAAAATGGCTTTCGATTGAAAAATCCTGAAAACTTTGATTTAAATTACTGATGTTGAACAACGTTGTAATGGGTACCGAAGCCAGAACTCTACTCCTTGAGCGTGGACGGGTCATCCGAACAACCCATGGTGAAATGGTTTTCGGTTTTAAAACTCTGAAAATTTTCAGACATGTACGATAGGGATGCACATATTTTTGGGCGCTGAGGAGCTTCTAATGGGCGGGCGCCCAAACTCTATTGCTCGACTCCTGGTCTTCCGCATCAGTGCGGGGATGGGGTCAAGAAGTCGAGTTGCACCTGCACGGGGTCAAGGACAAGGAGTCAAGATAGACCTTTGACGCCCTGTTGAAATCTGTTGAGCGTCAAGAAATACATAAATACATAGATAGACGCTGTTCAGGATTGTTTAGCCGAATGCCATTCTCCGGCCTATTTAGTGTGTGGGATATTTTTGGGAGCTCGTTGCGTTCATCTGTAATTTTGTATTTCTGCTTAGAATCATGTAATTAGTGTGCCTAATGCCTATCGTATTTGCACAGAATTCAGAATTGTATTTTGCATAGTTTAACACAAGAGACTCCGTTGCGTTGTCGTGTGATTGACTTGTTTGTTTGTGGCTGTTGTGTTTTGTGTTGTGCAGAGTTCAGATTGGAGTTTGGATGGATGGAGATGGAAATACATAGAAGGAAAGTTTGCTCTTTGATTTGTGATTTGAGCTTTGGATTTGGAAGGCGGACAGACAAGCTAGACGGCTGGAGCAGGACGGATCTCTTTCTCCGCAGCTCTACAACACAAAATTTATATTTCATTCTAATCTGGATTTATCAACACTCAGTTATTATTTGTAGTTCGTAGTTTGTCACTGGACACTTGTCACCTCACGCAACTCATCCCACTCTCCTTATCGTCAACGATCGTCATTCGGGTGAGTCCTGGTTTGACATTTGCTCAACTTAATGCCGCCCACAATCAGACATTCGTAGTTTGTAGTGTTACTTCTTGGGGTTTGGAGAGATGTTGTTGGTTGGAAGCTCGTATCGTAAAATACTTACAAAGTGACGGAAGGTTACAGCTGACAGCATAAGAATAAGAAGGTGACATAGTGGCATTCAGGTAAGGTTAGGTCAGATTGTATTCCCAGTACTTACCCAGAGTACTTTTGGGTTATGGCTCAAAGTGCTTGTTCACGGTCAAAAATGCCGTAGCAATCTACGTATACTAAGGATTTATTCAGTTTTGTACCCAGTACTGTCTGTGTACGTTGTTCATTTTACTACAGTTTCCGTAAAACGGTTTGATTTGTTTAAAAACTAAAGTTTCTGGGTTGTGAAACTCAACGGTAAAAGAACGATCATATATCACGCTCTAAGAACTTGTATTTTAGACTGTATGTTTGGTAAATTAGTAAAATGCGTACTTAGTAAAATTAAGTGAGTAGTGAGGAGGGGAGCGCATAAAGTCCAGAATTGACTACGAAGAAAGTGTGAAAAATACGGTAATTTTTTAACCGTGTGCAGTGTGTAGCTTTCCGGAATACAGAGTTGTACATGACATATCTTGTATCTGTAAATTCGGGTATTACAGTTATTGGCACCTTAACGACAACTACGCTGCTGCTGGTATGCTGTAGTCGACGGTGTATAACTATCATTATTGGGTCACATAACGTGACAGTGGCAAAGTACACTGAAAAATTTCAACTGATTGCAAATTGTAGACATAATTTACAAGGGACATATTAGTGCATTACCTAGAAGTAGCCGATGTTCTGTAGTTATAAAGCCTTGTATTTTAAACATGCTAGAAATCCTGTAATGACATGACACACCTTAGAAATGTTACGAATATGTTCTCCCCAGTTGAGGTTATTTACAATACTTAATCCTAAACACTTCAATCTCATACATTGTTATAATAGAGCCAACATAATTTCCAGATTACTAATACGTTTTAAAATTACGAGGAGCAGCTGACTAACATTTTTGTTTTATGTGTTCAAAGCCAATCCATTATCTTGACTTGACCAGACCTCATAACTCATAATTCATCGTTGATTGACTTTGAGTTGAATAAAAATCGCTAAGTTTGAAACCGCGGAGTGAATATCACATAATTATAGAATATATCTCAAGAGAATTAAAAGTTAAAACCCCAGGTACTGCAATCGTAGAAGTCTACTGCTAAAAATATAAAAAAAACACTAGCTTTCCCTTCGTTCAATTAAATTGTTCTGCACGACAGGGTTATCTGGGCTGATTTGAAGGGTGAGTGACCAACAAATAGTTGCGTCAGCTGTAGTCGTGGGAGTGAAGAAAGGAAGGCTATACCTGATTCGATTATTATTGCATCCAGTCGAGTCCAGAGGTCAAGGGAAACCCTTTTATCTGTCAGGTTATCACTTAAGTTCAACATTATACTTGCGTTTAGTAATATTCGAACGTGTTTGTTATTTGCATGGCACCTTTAATTATTGACAACTACTATGTTCTCATTGGTGCAATTATAATTCGTAATGCTAAAGAAGGGGGAAAAAGTATTAATTATTTATTTATTTCTAGATTCCCATTTAAAGACTGGCCGTATTTGCCGACTTTTCTTCCATCATGCTTTTTTAGAACGTCATCTTCCTATGAATTAAATGCACATCCTCTTAACGATCTGATCACTGATTATCGCTTTGGACTTACGTAGTGGAAGTGGAACGCAAATCAAACAGAACTCTGTTCGTGTGTAGTATCCCTCCGTCAATAATCTCATAAGTAAAGCTACTCTTCTGCGCCGACATCTCAGCATTCTTTTTAGATCTCAAGGTATGTTTGAGTAAAAGTTATCCTGTCTATTTGCCTTCAATTAAATGAGGTTCGAACGGTGACTTCCTGAGCATGGTTCGTAACTATTCGCCAAGCATTATTTCAGTCTTTATAAGTAGCTAGAGTTGCTGTACTTGTACTTTGGTTAGAAGGCGCACTAGTTGTACTTTGCCAAGATGAAGCGAAGCAGTGTAAATTCCAAATCCATTGTAAATAAGCTCAGGGCATATTGCACATAAACCAAATTGTCCGTTCAGTTCATGTTGCTCGTCAGACATCCAAGTTTTGGGACTTGAGTTTTGTGATATGAACGGTTGAACTGAAGGTAGTAGCAGCAGGTTTTCAATGGCTAAGTTCGTTTTGTAAGACTCTCGTTACGGGATTCCTTATTCCTCATGTTTCAGCTTAAATAACCAAGAACATCTCTTCTGCAGTAAGAATTGTGGGAATACGATCGTAGGAAATCATTTTTGTAACCGTGTTTAAGCAAACTGATTTTTATTTTGCTTAGGAGAGGCGAATTATACTTCTTCGCACACACTCATATTATTGTGGAGAAGATTCTTCAGAAACCACATCATGTCTAGTTCAGCTGCTAACGGAGTTTCGGGGCTCACGCTTCGTGTAAAATGCAAGAAGTCCCAGGCGATTGTGATGAGGAATGTGGATCCGGAATTGACTGTAGACATTTTCCTAATAGAGCTATCAGAGCTCACTGACGTTCCGCATGACCGAATGGCTTTGCTCAAAGGCTTTCCTCCACGGCGAGTATGTTACACCTTCGAGATGACGGTGCGGGAAATCGGTGTTGTGAATCAGGACACGCTGATCGTTGAGTTAGACACGAGCGGGGACTTCCCAGGAGGCACAATGCCCACGGACGAGGAACTGGGTAAGTAAAAAGACCAACTATACAATTCCCTTGGGTGAATTCAGGAATATACGCTATACTGCTTAGAGTTAAAAACACCAGATGAATGTGCAACGTGCAGCCCATTCGCTACGTGTTTCGAATAGGCACTGGACATTTCCCGTAAGAAAATTGACTAGGAGTTCATCGATGAATGTTAATATAAAATTGTGTCCACAGCTGAGATAAGAAGAGTCCCGGTTGTCCCTGTGGTCGTTCCTGTGAAGGAACCAGTCCTGGCAGCGGTCAAGACTCCACCGAAAATTGAATTCATAAAAATGAACTCTCCAGCTTCCGCAGCGCACGCTGATAGTGGTGCGTCCAGTTCGTCTAATTTGGGCGTAGTTTTGTCAGCGGATCTGAATGGAATCGAGAGTGAGAGTAGTGTAAATGTGCCCCTTGGTCCGTCCCAGGCCACGACCTCGTTTGGCCAAAGACAAGCCGAACAGGAGTTTCCACAGGGCATTATTCTCCGCAAGACCGTTCCGTCCGACAATTCATGCATGTTTTCATCAGTTCAGTTCACTATATCTGGCCATCTCGGTAAGTCTCTACGCATAGTTTGCTAACGAAAACTTTTTATGTAAGGAAGGGCATGACCGTCCTAACGACGGGAAATCGCACGGGAAATTCCACGCGGAAGAATTAACCTAAATAGCTTAAATTAAGCTAAGTTAATTCTATCATTTAAACCAAATTCCTCATAAATTGTGACAGAAGTTTCGTGAAAAAAAGTTAAACGAGGTGCTTATCCAATTTGAATGTTTTTTTCAAATTCAGGCTAACAAAGGTAACATGTACTGCAATCCAACATGGTCTATCTGTATTTAAAATTAAGTTGCTCGGATTGACTTGACCCAAGAAATGATTGCATATACTCAGCAATATCCTTCAGTTTCAGATCCCCGGCTAGTCCTATGTCCTACTCGACTGCTTTTTTCTGTGATTTCGACATTTTCAAATATCGCCTGACAGACCAAGACCATGTCCATGTTTATAGAGTCCACTGGCCAATGGTCAATCCTGATTGTCAATATGAAATATAAATATAGTAGATTTTTAACGAATATAATTGTTTAAGTTTATTATCGTCTACAACCTGCCAGTTAATCTGTTAGATTCATAATGTGGAGCGCATATTTAGTGCACCTGAGTACTTAAACGATGAATGAATGCCGAATTTTTGCCGTGATCTCTTTGATTCAATGAAGAGAATCTTATTAATTATTAATGCCGTCTTTTGACATAAATTGTGTTAAATAAGCTTTGTTGATAAGGACGTAAAATACTCGATTAGTAGTAACGTCATTGTAAATGTAATTTCATTTTCAGAGGAAGATATTCATGGACGTGTCTCCAGCACGGCTTCGAAGCACATGAGAGACATAATTGCTTCAGCTGTCCGGGCGGATACAGTCAAGTACTGTGAAGCTTTCCTGGGACGAACCAACAGTGACTACTATAAATGGATACAAAAGTACGAGTCTTGGGGTGGCGGGATTGAACTGGCCATTCTTTCCGAATACTACTTGATTGAGATTAATGTGATGGACACTCAACATAATCGCATGAACCGATTCGGTGAGGATAAAAACTACACGAACAGGTGAGTTCATGTGCGCGCAATGTCTTCTAATCGTTCTACGTGTAAGCATCGTGGATTTTATTGTAAAAACCCCATTTACGTAAATCAAAACTGGAAAACGACTGGTGCCTTTATTTCAATAAAATGTTGCGTTTGCATAATCGCACTGTTGATTGATTGATTGATTTTCCTTTATTATAAAGTCCATATGAATTACAGCAATAACTTATGGTACAAGTACAACAAATAATAATAAGGATTACCAAATGACAATTCCAACCGGTCTCCGTTCACGGACACTCTGATGGTTATTCGTAGGGCCTATGTTACTTGTAACGAGTGTTTAGTTTGCATAGAAGCAGCAACCAGAAAATGTTTTTCACAAGCTGTATGACACATGTTGCTAAGAGTATAATCTTTTTGTTTCAGAGTCTTCTTGATATATGATGGAATACACTACGATCCACTTTACATGGAGTCATATGACGTAAGAAATATGTATTAATTGATTTACCTTCCAAATTCTAACACTGTAACTTAGCTCGTCACGCTACCAATCCGATTAGAGGTAGAGCCGTGTGGAATCCAGAACTAACTACTCGACTTACTTAGCTTACATATGTATAATGATTAATGATATTGTACATTTCACTATTTCTTGATTCCATATTCTGGGCTCATGTCAAAGCGGCCAAAACAATAGAGGCCAACTCAATTGAGGCCAATTCAATAGAGGCCAACATGAAATAGCTGCCAACACACAATAACGGCCAACTACAATTTGTTAAAAATGTTAAGACTCAGTCACCGCATTCGGTTAGGATTAAGACTTAACGCTTAAGTTATATTTCAGCCTAAAACTATACTAACCGACTTCGAATCAGGATTCAGGATGCATCTTTGTCTTCACAGCATTTTGTGTTTATGTTTTGTACGAGAAACGTTTTAGTTGATTTGGTATACCTATATGAATGCATTGTGATAGTTTAAGGGAAATTATTTAGAATTTTATTGTAATTTAAGCTTAGTGGATGTGAAAAGTCAATGTGAATATTGTTTCGTTTCTTTATCACAACATCTTATGCATAGAATTACGTTACAAATAGCACACGTTGTCAATAGTTTGTTAAATAAAATATTAAGACTATTCGCTCGTCAAGTACTAATCGTCGACCGTTTTTATTTCCAGGGCAGTAAAGTTACGACCCAGTTCTCATCTCAAGACACAGCAGCGTATGAACAGGTGATGGAACTTGGCCGAGAGGCTCAGGCGAGCCATCAATTTACCGACCTTCGGAACTTTACGCTGATGTGCTCCATCTGCAGAGCTAAGTTTGTTGGTCAGGAAGAGGCCCAGGCTCATGCCGAGCAGACCAAACATGACAAATTTGAGGAGACAATGTGAACGCAACTGGCTACAATCAATGAAAGGGAGAAACCGAGATATTTATTTATAATTGAACATAAAAATTAAAGTAGCGAAAGCTAAACACAGCTGGCCTACTGATGCTACTTAGTCTTTATTATATTTAAAGAAGCCATTATTTTAAGCGATATTGAGGGACAGTTGATGGACCAGAGTGCCAAAATTTGTACCTTGACGACAAACACATTTACACTTTTCCTTATTGGTTGCATTTAGTACACAAGATTCGACAGGTACTTGACTCAGCTCTCTAGAATTCAGAGTACAAAATGTACTTGCAAACTGAGAGCTGTATACGGAAACAAAAACTAGTATGTTTTTGTGTTAGAACATTTTGCCTTCTGTCAAAGTTAAACAGTAGCAGTGGGGAATTCAGAGCAACTTGCAATTGCAAATAAACATTGTACCATTCTAATTCTCGGTCCAGTTCTCGAAATCATTCATCATGCAGCTTGCCTGCCGGGTTGAGGATACGGACTAAACGGACGGCAGAATTTACCAGTATTTATTTCATATGCTATGGGATACGTGTTCCTTTGGAAGTTTCTCTGTAATTCGCCCAGCGCCAATTTCTTCAACGATTGTTGAACCATTTCTTGGTTAGACAAATGCAAAGGGTGGAACTAATATTAAGTTTTGTCTGTTGGACTAAAGAACAATGTGTTTAATTAGAGAAATTAGGCAATTAGTCATTTCAGCACTCTAGTTTTTGTTTTAAAAAAGGTAAGAGGTTTCCCAAGAGCACAATAAGACTTTGAAAAATTGAGAAACAAATAATATTTGAGTTTAATAAAAACGCTTAATTCCCACCCATGTTTTTCGGTCCAATGGAGAAACATAAAACATTCTATCTACGCATCCTTATTCAGCTGCAGTTAATACCACATCTGTCCCATTGTAACACTACCCGATAACAGGCCAGTTAGTTATTAAATCACCTCTCGGGATTTGACCTGTTCTCTTTGCTGTATAAGTCAGTACTACGGGTGGAATTGCCCTAAGTCATGACTTTACAAATAAATGCACTTCCATTTCGTCTGAATATATCAAATAAAGTTAGGTAGCAGATCAGGACACTTTGTTCTCTCTGCATTCCAAATACCTAAAGAAGCTGGGAGAAGAGACAATTTTTCTTTATAAAATATGAGTCTAGACTATTTTTGAAAATGACAAATACCTAGTTTATCTATTATTTATATTTGCATGTTTATACTCAATATTATGACTTTATATTTACTAGTACATTAAATGATTGTGTAATTAATTAATGTGGTTGCTATTATTAGTAAAACGTAGGATGTTGGAATAAAGAATTTTTAAATTGAGAAGAAGCTCATCGGGTGTAATGAACACATGAATTTTACAACTGAAAATTAATACAAAGCATTAGTAAATATTTAATTTTTATATTACAATTGTACAAATCATCTTCGGAAATGTTCCGTGCGGTTACAGAAGTCACTAGTAGGTTGATTTTGGGGCAAGCAAGTCGTGTGTTTCTTTGTGCTAGAATGTTTTATATTTTATTGATTAATAGGGTTACAAAGTTATAGATAGTTGGTCAAATTCATGCGAGATAAATCGTGTACTTACTTCACATTGTAAAACATATGATCAAAATCAAACATCAAAATTAAAATGTATTTTTAAATATCAAACATAAAATCAACCTCGGTAACTTAAATAAAAATTACATTTTCAAAAAAACTTTTAAAAAAAAATCAAATATTTAAAATTTTATAAACGATCACTATGTTCAGTGATTTGAATTATGGAAATTGGTTAAATCTGTTGAATTTTGGCAATGCAAATTAGGTCTATTTTCTGAACCGGGCGGGAGGCTAGTCTCTTCACCAAGACAAGAACAGTATGAACCTACAGGTAAAACCCGGCGTTGAGCATGATGATTGACATTATAAAATAGCCCATGGTCCTAGGTTTAGTTTGGTGCTAGAATTATGAAAATTGGTCTATAATTCCATTTGTAGCATTAAAACGTAAACAAATATTTGTTTTGTAAAATCCATGGATATTAATTATGTGAACAAGAACAGGGCGTCGGGGTCGAAATAAATAGTTCGAATAATGTCAGAATTTCAAGCCGATACCATCATCTCTGTCTGTCTGTCTGGTGACATGGTGACATGACACCATACCATAAATCTTTTTTTTACTGCTCTGAAAAGCCAAGAACTAAAATACACAGTTTTGTATTTTGTACAGAGAGAGAAGTTAGTTACATTAGGGGAGCTTTCCCAAAGCTCCCTACATACTATAGTCCGCACTGGGTGGAAAGAGTGGCAATTTCGTATTAACCGCACCATATTTATTTTCTCTTCTTTTCGTTCTTCATCATTCATGTCATTCATAATTGTCAAATTGACAGCTGATCACTGACAACTGAACAAAATCGGAGCGGAGCTGAAGAGAGCAGAGAAGAGTCTGTAAATTAAAATTAAGTATTTAGTCGAGTGAGGAGAAGCAGGAGGCTAGAGGCCAGAGGTCAGAGTATCTATCCAGGCCACATTGACATTGTATTGGAAGTGAATCATGTCTTGGACAGTTGATGGGTCAGGAGACACGGAGCCCGAGTCCACACTGGGCTCTCACTTCGACTTCATCTATAAGAAGTTGATGGAGTCGATACAGGCTCCTGAGCCCAGCTTCACGCTCGACGAGCAAGATGTAAGTAATTTTGCCCATTGTCACCCCGTACATGTCACTCATGGCTGACATGTCACTTGTGGCAAACAGAACAAGCTATGATGTCAAATGTATCATCATTGATGTCTAGGTTCAGGTATACTGCCCAGGTCTAGCAGTAACTAGGCTTGATACGAAATCTTGCCTAGTCTTTCTTGACATACAACATAGACTACACGAAGACTAAAGGACCAGGCCACAGGCACCAGGCTGATCCATAATTCATAATTCTAATTAATTACAGTTGAAATGAGTGAGGCTACAATATTGAATGTAGATATAGAAAGAAAGAAGTCAAGGTTGTGGATTCCAACGACAGAACACATTTGAACAAAAATCCCGTGATTTTCCGGACTCCCATGCTTGTTCTTCATCTGAGCAGGTGGTTGGATTCGTGATTTTGGATGTCATGGTTGCAGGTGGAGTTAGCAAAATCATGGAATTGGTGTCAAAAGTCTGACTGTAACCACACCAAGCATAGCAAGTTGAAGTAATGGATAGTAGTAGTTTACAACGAGAAACAATGCACAGGGCACATTTCATTATCAGCAAGTTAAGCGGATTAGTTACAGTAATTAAAGCCATGTGGAACGTGTGGTTGGATTTGTGTTAAGCTTTGTTTCTGTTCCACCCTTTCATCTACATCCAAGTGCCGTATGAAGAGAGAATGGTTGTAGTTCATACATAAACCTCGGATTTCCTTTGTTCCAGGTCCAGTTCCACTACTTCCAAATGGAGCTTGAGAAAATTACGAATGAAGTCTCAGCTCTTGACATGTTCAGCAAGAATGAGTCCTTTGAGGAAATCCCACCACTCTACATTAAGTTCCTTCTGCTTCCCTACCTACTCGGAACTCTGTGGTCTCTCAAGGACGGGGCGGGGCAAAGAAAGGAGGCCATTCAAATGGCACAAATCTACTTCAGAGATTTTTTAGAACGACTTCTAAGGCATGGGATGATCTCCACACCGCCTCCAGTACTCAAAATTTTTGAGGTAATCCTTTAGAAATACTGTTCAAATATAATGTTCAATAAATTGTGGCAAGTTCAGACGTAATAACTGGGTCATACTCGAATTTGTATACGGTGTGCTCCGAACCGAAGAGTTTAAAGGTATTACATTTGTAACCAATGGATGACTTTGTATGTACCGTGTACCGTAAGTAGACACAAATATATACCTAGTTAATTATGCCTACTGTATATATTCTTATTCTAACCGGTATGCAATGTCAGACAAGCCACTGATTGTTAAACGAAAAGTAATCGTATCCAAACCCAAAGTCTCCCACGTTTGAGCGACCTTTAAAATACTTAAAGCCGAATACTTTTGAGATTTGCATTGATTTTATTTGTGTTGTTGGCCATTAGTACAAATAAGAATAAAGCAATGTCTATGAACATATTATTTGTGTAATTGTTTGTAACAGCTCAATTAACTGAGTTATTTATTCTAAAGCAGGGCGAAGGTGGAGATGGAGATAGTGCTGCTGCTGTGCAGCCAAAAGTCCCGTCCATCACACCAGAAGAGAAGCGCCGTCTCAAGATTGCCAAGTATAAGGAAACAAAGGAATTGGAACAGAAAGTGGAAATTCTTCAACGGAACAATGTAAGCGAAATACATGTTGATTTAACTCAATTATCGTAAGACACGTTTAAAAATTTGTGCAACGTCTGCGATCCCGGCACCCGTCATACTTAATCCACGTACAGAATAATGAGTTTTGAGATTTGGCTGTTTAGGGTTTCCAAAAGTGACAGATGTAAATGCTGTTACGATTTACGATTATGGGATGTGTATGATATTGTGTTTTCATATAGGAGCAACTACGTTTTGGTTACTCATATTTTGAATGAATGTATGCTTCCTAGTTCCCAACCAGGGTAGAAAAAGATCAAGATCTTTTTGATTTTTTTATCTTTTTTTTTTGTTTGTTTTCGATTATCTTAATATGCGCCTATGAAACTTATCTATTTTTCTTTATATTTTGAATCTTATGTGATAGGATTTGCTTGCACTAGATCAATTTAAAAGGCAGAGCATAAAATATAGCACTTTATTTTTGTTTTGTTTTAATTCAAAAATTATTGCGATATCGAGTACTGTCACAAAATTAACATTGCTGAAAACAGGAGGGTTTCAAGATTATCACATGAAATATTTAATATATATTCATCAATTCCTAAACCTTTTGGGTGTTTTGTATTTTTAGCTCGTCATTTATCGTAGCCAAATTGGCAATGATATTTCGATGATACAAATGATAACGCTGTAGTGTAAGCAACTCCGGTATTCACTGAAATGGACAGTTCGTGAAACGAACGAAAAACGATCAAGATTCAAATATTTTTCTAATGTAGAAAACTTTGTATAGCCTTATGGATTCATGGATTAAGCGACGGACTTTTTTAATTGTTTCCTTCAAAGGTTCTTGTCCGCTTTAGTTTAACTCGTGTGTTTGTGCCGAACAAATATTTAACAGAAGCGATACATTGTGTTTGGAAAAGAACCTGCTCAAATGGTTAAAATGTTAGGCTTTTCATTCATTCTTAGCTTGTAATTGAAATACGGTATATGGAAAACGGTTTTGGTTGTAACGCATAAATAACTCGGTCTACATACCTTTCTCACTTCTTTTGACCAGATAATAATAGTTCTTACTTTTAGTTACTAGCTCTGAAGTGCTCAATTTCCAATATTGCTGATTTTGCATGAAACTGAAAATCCATTTATGTAAGCATACATTCCAATGTTGACTCTTCGCAAAACTTGTATGCTCTTGCCACTGGTGTTATTTGTTATTTTTAACCGCTTTGGCAGTTACGACTTACTGCGTTGAAAATAGCTCCGATTTCTCGTTTAGAATCCCGATTTTAAATTGCATGCATAAACAGAAGCAAAAATATACTGCATATATTTGTGCCAACAAAAAAAGTACTCGGTGCAGTTGCAGATTTATCTAGGTTCTATCTATATAACAATTGTGGAAGAAACCAAAACTTTAGCTAGGTTGCTTCAACCGTAAAGTAAAGGCTCGACACGGCGAGTGGCGCGCGCACGTACATAATGTAGTAATCAATGTCTGTTACGTTTACGACTATGAATTAGGCAATTGATTTGATTTGGACGGTGGGACAATTCCACACTCCAAACATGCCTGGTCCAAATACGAGGTGCTCTGCCACTTAAATACTAATTTTTTTTTGTTGACAATGAGATTAGTATGACGAAAAATTTCCCTTCTTGTTGTGTTGGGATTGGGATTGCCAGATCGGAATTGTACTGGAATCGGAAAAATTAATGAAACTTAGAGAATGAATGCAATTTTTGTTGTAGGCCGAGTCTATGGACGATGGAGTTGTACAAGAAGTGTGGCTGCTGCTGATGAAGAAGTATGCAATCGATGCTGAGAACCAGTTGGAGAGTATTCTCAAGGAAACGGAGCTCCTGCTTTTCGGTGAGGCCCGAGCTCAGGGCAAAATGGAAGCTGAACCCGGTCCTGTCAAGCCCTTATCCAACGCACCTCCCTTCAGCCTCTTCATTCTCACCAAGTCTGAACTCCAAAAGCAGGTACGTACCAAAGAATTCCATGCTTCTTGGTCTTATATTGGATTCAGTGTCTCCACTGTTCTGGAATTTGCTACCTGTTGTGCTTTTTACGTCTCACCATCTACTACCAGTTTAGAATCTTGGTCGACTTTAAAAAGATGCGATAAAACGACTTAAACTGCATAGTCTTGGCATGTAGTGGCATACTATCTAATTTGAATTAACTTAGTTTGCTGCGTATAATGTGTTAAAATAGAAAGGAATAGCTGGATTAAGCGTTATTTTTTTAATTTCAGGTTTATGGTGCTGGCTACCCTTCCCTTCCCATCATGACCGTGGATGAGCTCTATGAACAAAGGCGGAAGGAGGGGACTTGGGGTCCACCACCCAGCACTTCTCAGCAACAACACCAAGGGTCTCCACCGGAAGAAGACCCTTCAGCTGAGCGTGAGGCCCAGGAAGACACGGAAGACACAGTAGCCCGACTTCAGCAACTCGAACTCGATGAATACAAAGACATGCATCGTAGGGGCTGGGGGAATCGCATGAATCGGAGTTAAATTCAATCAGACACTACGACGACGAACGTACCTATTTACATTAATCATTTCTACTCGACTCAATTCTCCAAGGAACCAGCATGTTTCCTGGCAAACCGTGACATGTATAATGTTGCATACGTAATCACCACCCATTGCTTATATATCTATACGCTACTTATCTTATAGCCCTAAGAAAAATGACATTACATATTATGTTCAAGCAAGTGTCTATAATCTCGAGTCATGTTAAAAAAATATTGAATACAGCTGATGACTGACCAGTCGCCTACTGGCTTCACGCACGGTGTTTGAGTTAGCTCTTATTTTCCAAGTGAGTCGCAGCTCGCAGCCTAGTCTTAATGATAGTTTAAATTCCTGTTATTTCAAATCGAAACCTATTGACTTTCACTCCTGGGATATGGACTAACTATCTGAAACAGACATTCCGAAGCTGCAAATATTCGGAATTAGTATCCAATTTAATGGCACCTGGCAGTACGACTTAAAAAAATTTGAAGTGTTGCAGATTGCAGAGCATTACTTAATTTATTTAGCGAGCACAAGCGCATTAATGACACAAGTGACCATGATAGTGATCAATGTAGGAGTGAACATTCGGTCAATGAATACGAATCCGCTCTTGAGTGCAATGGGTCTGCAGGAGATGAAGAACTTTTGAATATGCCTACTGCCCTGATACTGCTTCCATGACATCAAGAATTTGCAAGACCGCTCGTGCATCATGCCCACTGTTGGAAATGCGGAGAAAAAGTGCACGGTAACGAGCAGCGTCGTGAGTGGGAAGATAATTATAGCCAGTCCATCCAACTCCTGGTAAATATGAACAAAAGCATAAAAAGTTAGTCTAACTTCAACTTCAACGCCTTTCAATTTCTATCGTCCATCCAACCCAGCAACAGCAACGGTAGTGGTTTAATACGTTATTCCATAAAAGGTTCGCAGACGACATCCGTACCAATATTTTACAAGGCATCACTTCTTATCAAAAGCAACGAGCAAAGGCTGAATATTGTACTAAACTCTGAATGCCTTTTGTTGAATAAATACTTGAACAACGTTCAGAGTTGGTCGAGCAGAGTTACAATAAGAACTGATTTATTAAGCCAATCG